>JASTWP010002934.1:0-33638 GCA_030770255.1 Temnothorax ravouxi
GCATAGTATTTTTCGGTATTTTTCGTGTTTTTTTGTCTTCCGTGTAAAATATGACGATTATTTGGTACTTAATTTAATGTGTATAAATTGTATCGTCTAATCAATTTGTTTATAAATTTTTTTTGCTGGGTTTTCAAACGATTCAAAAAAGATTTATCTTGTTTCGTAGGATCCATGAACATAACTGGAATAAATAATGATACTATTTCCAGTCTTTGTTTGTTAATAAATATTAAAATAATTATATTGTTCGTTATATAATAACGAACTAACAGATGATATACGACTATGGTTATATCTTTTCAGACATCTATCAGGGGAGCGTTAGGCACTTTTCTCCCGCTCTTTGAAACGATCGGTATCCTATATTCCTATTCTATTGGGCCATTCGTTAGCTACGTGGTCTTGTGGATCCTATGTGTCATCCTGCCGGTAATTTTTTTCGTCTGCTTTATAATGATGCCGGAATCTCCGTACTACCTTCTCAGTCAAGGCCACAGAGATGAGGCAATCGCATCTCTAGCGAAACTCCGAAGTAAACCCGAAGCAGCTGTCGAGAAGGAGGCCGATGAAATACAGGTAAGTCAGCAAAGTAATAATTAATCAATATAATTTTCTCTTATAAAACCTACGTTAAAACGTTCTAAAAAAATCTCAAAATCTTAAAATTCTTAGTAGTAAAGAAACATAATTCTTAGTTGAACTTCTACAAATTCTTTGTTAAGAATAAATATATTTTGTAGTTTGGCAATAAGAGCCAAGCGCAGTTGTTCTTGCACAATCTTTATCATTATACAATTAAATATATATGGGCTCGCATACGTTTCGACCCTCTACAAGATCTGATTATAAATGGACAGCAAATTTGCTTCAATGTTAATTGAAAGTTTATTTCTTAATAATCATATGGTCGTTTTATTATCCTATTTATTTTTCAGAATATTTTAGGCAAATTGTTACGCACTCCCAATTTTTATTGCAATTTATATTTACTTTCTCAATAGTATAATTCAACTTCCCTTATCGTTTTCACAGTATTACATTACATTTTACAAGAAAAGTGTGTATTTTGAAATATATTCAGTAAAAACTTTTAATAATTTATTTTATTTTTCATCGATTCATAGTTGTTCCGCAATTTACCGGAAAAAGTGGCTGAGAGACCACTAACACCAAGAATTTAAAATAACTTCAGTATTTTTCATCGATTTCAGTTGCGCCGATTGTCATTGGAAAAGGGCGGGTGTGCACAAATAGGTACACCGACGGCGTCATTCAGTAAAAAGATGTGTTCTGGGATTTTCTAGCACGGGTATGTACAATGCCTTCAGGTGAAGGCATTAATGGCGGCGTCTTTACGTATTCGTTTTGCATAACATGATTATCAGCGGCGCTAATTGAAAAAAAAGTATTGGGGATTTTTATCATGGATGCAAGAAATTTATAATTATTGGGAATCATTATATTAAGACTTTTATTTCAAATAATACTGCCTCGAGTACATATTGCCTCATTGACAGAGATAATTAACAGTAGAAATCAATTATAATAGTGTTAAAGTTTTGCTTTAAATATAGGCACAACAACTGATAGTATATTCAATTTAGAAGAAATATACAGGAGAGAATATCTTATATAAAGAAACATCAGAAATATGTTACTATATTTGAGACAGGACTTTTTTAACGATAAGCCTTTCACCCGACGCGGCTTGGGTCGAAGCTGTCGGGGCTCAAAGAATTTAACCGATATGTTGGGCGCCAGTCAATTTTCCCGAAATTGACAAAGTTATGCGTAATTCAATAAGATGGTCCGATTGGGCGACCCAGGAAAATGAACAGGAGATACCAAGAAGGAGGCAATTAGCGAAACTGTAGATTATTACTCACGTATTGACAGATTTATATCCTTTATTTTGTCTAGCAACTAGCTCTCGGAGATCGACTCTCCGTGCGATCACACTTCTCGGATCGCTTACAATTTTCGACGACGTTGACGATTTTACAATGAATTGACAAATTGACACGTTCGCACGATGCTCACACAGAGAGTGAGTACGGTCCCGTTTTCGCCGGCGGTCTCCCGTGGTCCGGGAGAGAGGGGAGAGTCGCCACACGCACGGCCGACGCTCATTGGCCGTTGGGCGCTATATCACTACCGGCGCAGCCGTCGGGGTCTGTTCGACAATTTGGCTGAATAGAGCGATCCTATTGGATCCAACGCTAAATTTTGATTTTAATGTTAATATTCGCCTTATTTTAACGCGGATCCCGAGAGTTTAGTCTGCGAAACGTTAAGGTCGGAATCTCCTGTCACATCCTCCCCCTTCGGACCTTAACGTGTGAGTAGGATAACTCTGTCAACGGAGCGATCAACTGTCAATGATAATTTAAATCTTATCTGCATCCTGCAGTTGAAATCGAAAATTACCAGTTGTCTTAATGTGCAATCAGCAGCTCCGTCTAATATGCTACAAAACAATTAACTCAAAATTGTCTTCTTGGTATCTTAGAGGATATGGTTGAGGTCAATTATGATAGATGGTATTATGTTTATTTTATGACAAGGTTAGTAGTTGACGCACACGGTAACTCGGCTATACGATAAGTTTGTTAGCTTAAATAGTTAGTAATGGGCGCACTTTTCTGGTAAATAGTTTACTTTGACGTCTTCTTTAATTTAGTAGGCACGATGACTTTAATCTCCTCGTCGTCCCCGTTCTCAGGCCTGTCCTTCGTGACCTCGTCGAGTGATTTTCACCAGGGGCGAGCATAAGGCTCGAATGGCCTGTCGTAGCTTTCCTCTGACAACTGTTGAGCTCAAGGGGTTCCGGGATTTGCCACTTTTAAAGTTGACAAGAGGGCGTTTTCTCCAATAAGGGACATCCTCAGCTTGTTCGGGTAGTCCCCGAGTGAGTCAAATTTAGCCTTGACTTTACGTCTGAGAATTTCCTCCCATTCACCGACAAGATACCGGTGATCGGTTGGGATCATCCAAGTTAGCCAAGTGGCGTAATTTTAGTCAAAAACAGTCGGATAGTTCTTCGAACCTTATGTTACAGTCGGGACACTCCGGACGGTATAGACTGAGGTCCTTGGTGCATCCCGCGCAGCGATTGAGGGCGCGTTCATGCTCGATCCCATGAAGATAAATACAGTTCTGCGTGTCAAACCCATCTGCACCGCAATTTTGACAAAATCCAGGCCGGTATGGTAAGCCGCAGGCCTTGAAGTGGTGTTCTGCTGACTTACAGTTGACACAGCCGACAATTCGTGGTTTTCCGCGACAGAACATACGTCTGAGTGCCACGATCAACCTTGGTGGATTCCATCTTCTTGAGAAGGTATTCTGCCCTTTTGGTGACAATGGATTTGAAGAGTTTCTCGCTGATTATACGACGATCGGCTATGTAGGGGGGTCTCTCTTTGTGTGGAGTGCTACCCCGAGCTCCTTTAGCACCTCGTCCAACGATGGCATCGCTTTTAACTGCAATGGTTTTACCATAACCGACGGGGCAACCAGTGCCTCCGGATTGTCAACAGTTTTAAGTTCCTTTCCTGTAATGGCCGACTTCCGCCGGGGATGGCCTCCCAGCGGGATCCTATTGCGTAGGACATTCTCCCCATTCAAAGCTCGTACTCTTGCCTCGATTTCTAGCTTCTCCGCCAGTAGTATATGAAGGAAGTTGGCGATCTCCCCAGAGTCAGAAACGGTTGGCGTATCATTAGTGTCGCTCATGTTGCTAGGGTAGTTATCCTTCGGAGTTGAAGCAGGTATCCTCTTCTTACCCTTTGATTAACTTGTTACCGCAATTTAGTTACCGCGTAGACTACGACGAAAAATTTTAAGTTTGTTACATAATATTTCCCGACAATTTTATCGTTCTTATCTGCTAATTCCGCGATCATTGGCCCAATTATTCGTTTCACAGTTGCCGGACCTAAATATCGGTGGGCTAACTTGGCAGAATATCCTTTGGGGTTTTTTTTTTTTTTTACTCAAATTTTAAGTCAAATTGTTTTGTTCTGTCTGAATTAGCCTTAGCAAGACAATTGTGGGAATAAATCTTTAATTAATTTTCAGCTTTATGGCGCAATTCGTCAAACTTGGCTATCCATTTGACCCAATCAGTCACCGCTTTGTCGGTCACTTGTTGATTATCGTCAACTAAACGTTTCCGTTGGTTTAAGTTAGCTTCTCGCGCGTGATTCAAATAGAACGGAGTGACTCTACCGCCCAAGTGAGGTACCGTATTGTACGCAAGTTGGAGTTCCGACAAGTTTTCATCCCACTCGTTTTGACTGGTTTTTATAAATGTCGTAATCATGGATTTTATCGTTCTATTGACGCGTTCCGCGGGGTTTGCTTGCGAATTTGCTAACGGGGTGGTGATATGACTAATTTTGTTGGCTGCTAGGAAGGCTTTAACGTCTTTATTCACATATTCCATACCGTTATCCGTGACAATTGACTCTGAAATAGTTCCCCATCTATTGAACACCGTTTTCAAGACCTTGACCACGATTTTACCGGTTTGATTACGCACCGGGAACAGTTCGACAAATTTCGTATAGAGATCCTGCACGACAATTATGTATACATTGCCTCTTTTCGAACGAGTAAACGGTCCTACCGTAACAATCGACAATTGCGTCCACGGTGTGAGTAACTCGTCATTCTCGATCTTCCAATCCGCGAATCTATCGGGGTGTTTGCTTATGAGTTCGCGTTTTACATCGTACCAATCTTTGTCACAAATAGTCGTTAACCTAGCTTGACTTTTAATTGTTTCCTCGACCGTTTTCCCGCGAGTAATGTCAGTAGCTGTTTCAGGTGTTTTGTCCGTTGCCAATGTTGACAACTGTACCATTTCTTCGTAGGGTTCATCTGAGGTAACCGCGTCCAAGTCATCTTCCGACAGTTCTGACTCGTCTGTTAATTCGCTAATTACGTCTAATTTAATTGAAGTAAACGAATCACTTTCGTTAGTTTTCTTTTCCTGTACATGAGTTAATACCGTCGGATCTACGCGAGTGTCTAATTTGTCTAATGACTTAGTTTGCTCAATATTAATTTTAATTTTCTTTTCCTCATTAACGCCCTCTGTAACAGTAACCTGAGGTTTGATCACTGTGGGCGCTACTCGTTTCCCGGACGCGTTGGGCAATCTTTATTTATGTGGCCTTTGCGTCGGCAAACATGGCATATAATTTGTCGATCGGCCATACACAACCGCGCAGCGTGTCCCGTTTCGCCACAATTATAGCAAAGCATTTTACTCGGGTCTGGAACAAATTTCATAGGCGTCTCTTTTGACTGTTCGTTAGAATTAACTGTCGATGTTTTACTGTCTTTTCCAAAACGTGCGAGATTATGTTCGAGTCTCTGTTTGACTAGAGTCTTAGAATTGTTCGATGAATTCTTTTTATTGGTACCATTGGTCTTTTGTTGAAGGGCTTGCAAATTGGTCACGTCACTGTCTTCGTCCTCTATCGGTTGGATGTCGTCCTCGTCCGTATCGTCTTGCAAATATTTTAATTCCGTTTTAGCGGCTCTATCCCGTGGTCCCCTCTGTGTGTCAAATGATCTACGGTATAGGTAACTACGCTCGTTTATGTAGTGCAAAAACTCATCGTAATCATTAATTTGCAAGTTGAGAACTTCGAAAGTTAACCGTGGATTAAATTTCATTAAAATCTGTTTTAGTTGTTCGCGAAAGGATGGAGGATGCCGCATCCTCTCGAAAATAAGACGTGCCCGGCAAGTAAACTCTGCAAGATTTTCACCCTTTTCAAGTTTTAAATTGTGCACGTCTAAGAAGAGAGCACCATCGTCCTTCTTTACTCCCCATTGAAAACGGAAGGCTCGCGCAAAGTCTTTCCATGTTCGCCAACGTTGTTTATTTAATAAGTACCAGGCCCTGTACGGACCTTCAAAGATATTTGACAAACATGGAACAAACAGATCTTTGTTTATTCCACTCACGCTTAGCTGATCTTTTAAAATTAACAAGAACTGTTCGGGATCTTTTTCAGTTTTAGGGAAAGTGATTTTCCAGTTACTAACAATTCGCCCGATTTTCATGGCGGAATTGAGTTCTCGATCGTGTGCGCAAGGGGTTGAAACTTCGCTCTCTCTATACCGACTCGTCGAATAGTTATCTCTTCTGGATCTCATTCTACTCTGTTCGTCAGGTCGTCGTATGTCGTCGTCACTGTCACTCGATTCGCTACTTCGCCACGATAAAGCCCCCCTCCTAGGTGTTTCCTGACGTTCTTCGCGTCTAAGTAGAGGACCATACACTAAATTTTCGCGACGAGATAATTCACGTCTATCTTGTGTTATTTGTCGGTATTCCTCGTTAGTCACGTAGTTATCTTCGCTTACTAATTCGCCTTCAGGTGTTAATCGCGTTATTGTTAATTTGACCATGTCACATGGCCACCCGCTAGTCTGATGATTAAATTGTTCTACGTTTGAGTTTCGGGAATTATGTCGAGCGTCATTTAACACTCTCATTCGATTCGCGTCTGATGATCGAGTGTTCAGGTTGACTGACCGATTTTTATTACCGAAATGTACTCTACGGGGTTCTCCTTCGACTGAACCTCTCTCGTTTACCGGGATAACTTCATTTCGTAATAACCTATTTTGTTGCTCAGTTCCAAATACTATTTCTCGCGATACTCCTTGCGCATTTCGACATGACCGCTGTATCTCTTTGTCAATATTCCGAAAACTGTTCGACGGTTCCATGTTTACTGTTTTTCTCAGACCGCTCTCCTGGCGATACGGTACGAAAGCTCCCAGGGGGTTTAATGGTTTTTCTCGCGGTGGCCTACGTGCGTTTTGATACAATAGTTGGATTTTCCTATCTATGTCAATCAGGCTGCTTCGTCGCCCGTTTCCAGCCGTCTTTGACAATTCGGTATTAATCAAGCTAACTTCTTCTTCGTTCTCCTCTTCGTTGCTACTGTATACGTGATTAAGCGTTTCGTTATCCACTGTTACACCACCCGCCGCGCTTTCCCCTCTAGAAGCTAAGTTGAGCGGTGGAATTTCAATATTATTGATATTTTCGGTATTATTCGATAGGTTTACTCTTTGCAACAACAGATCTATTTTATTCTCGAGTGTCTCAACGCGTGCCCATTTTGCGTCGAAATGGTCTAATCTCGTCGTCAAAGTCTCGAGTGTCGTTTCTAGTGATTGCCAACGTGGATTTTCGTTAAACGTCGGGGTGGCTCCACGTGATCCTCTTCCTCTACCAACTGGCGTACCCCCCCGAATGATTTTAGGGATAGCACCAATGGCTCGCTGCGTCAAAACGGCCGTATCCGAGTTTCGAGCGATAGGCGAGCCCTCCACCCCCGCGTCACCAACGGTTTGCGACAGGATGGGCCCGGTCTGCGAGTCCCCACTTAACACGTCCCCCCTTGGAAACGTTCCGTTGAGCGACATTTGCAAACTCTGGTCGTTTGACGGTTTCTTATTATTTATCTCTATTAATTTCGTTCCGGCTCTAGTCGTTCGTTTAGGCGGTGAAACAAACATAGACGTCATGGTATTAAGCTACGTTTAGTCTTGCTAGGGCCTTATTTGACGTTACTTCTCTGTTTTAATTTAATTATTCGGTTATTGTGCCAATGCTTGCTTTAATGATTCAATGTCTTACTCGACAATTTCAGTCTTGACACAATCAATCACTTTCTTAGATTTGAATAAATTTTACTAAGAATTAATAGCTTGATTAATTTACAATTATTTAGCAAGTCGACAACCGAGACAAAACTCAAGCTATCTGAATGTCATCGACTTTCAATAATAACATATAATAATTTAATTTACAAGTCAATTAGCAACTGAGGCAAGACTCAAGCCACTGAATCGACTTTTCAATAATAACACCTAAGGACGGACTTCGTCAATAATCCATAGCGAGATATGAACTGGTTGACAGAACGCGTACATAATAAATTAACATAATAATAAATTAACATACATAACGGAGACAAATCGTTTGTCGACGAATGGGAGCAAGATCTTCACTCATTGACAATAAATCAATCCTTCCAGGATTTATTAATTAACGAGATCAACTCATTTACGAAATTAATTACAATAACTGACACGGACCAGGGCAAGACCTTTGTCCTGCAGAAATTACTCAATAGTCTCAATAAGCCGCAAAATCAGAGCAAGATCTAAATTAACGACTGCAATTTATAGTTTAAATCATTTGTCGACGAATGGGAGCAAGATCCTCACTCATTGACAATAAATCAATCCTTCCAGGATTCACTAATTAACGAGATCAACTCATTTACGAAATTAACGAGATCAACTCATTCGCAAAATTTAATTACAATAACTGACACGGACCAGGGCAAGACCTTTGTCCTGCAGAAATTACTCAATAATCTCGATAAGCCGCAAAATCAGAGCAAGATCTAAATTAAGCGACTGCAATTTATAGCTTATAATCTGTCATGAATGGGACAAGACCTCCATTCAGACGAAATATAGTAATTAATTTTACACAATTTTACATAGATTATAATAATTTGTCAACAAATGAAAGCAAGATTTTCACTCATCGACAGCAATTTACTTTTACTAAATTTGAGCATCGTCGAATTAGCGGACTCTCCGTGTTACAATAACTCGGTACATAGATAATCAATAAATAGATATAGAAGCGCTACAAGAAAACGTTAGAAGCAATAGTCGAAGAAAGCATGAGGTATTTCCTGTTTGTTTACATTTGACTATACGGCCGGCCTTGAGCTCGGAATGCGGATGCCAGCAGGCACGATCGGGCTCAACGCCTCACCGTTCACAATAAATTTATACAATTTAATTACTTTAATTCGATTACGTTCCCAACTGCCCCACGTTGGGCGCCAATTGAGACAGGACTTTTTTAACGATAAGCCTTTCACCCGACACGGCTTGGGTCGAAGCTGTCGGGGCTCAAAGAATTTAACCGATATGTTGGGCGCCAGTCAATTTTCCCGAAATTGACAAAGTTATGCGTAATTCAATAAGATGGTCCGATTGGGCGACCCAGGAAAATGAACAGGAGATACCAAGAAGGAGGCAATTAGCGAAACTGTAGATTATTACTCACGCATTGACAGATTTATATCCTTTATTTTGTCTAGCAACTAGCTCTCGGAGATCGACTCTCCGTGCGATCACACTTCTCGGATCGCTTACAATTTTCGACGACGTTGACGATTTTACAATGAATTGACAAATTGACACGTTCGCACGATGCTCACACAGAGAGTGAGTACGGTCCCGTTTTCGCCGGCGGTCTCCCGTGGTCCGGGAGAGAGGGGAGAGTCGCCACACGCACGGCCAACGCTCATTGGCCGTTGGGCGCTATATCACTACCGGCGCAGCCGTCGGGGTCTGTTCGACAATTTGGCTGAATAGAGCGATCCTATTGGATCCAACGCTAAATTTTGATTTTAATGTTAATATTCGCCTTATTTTAACGCGGATCCCGAGAGTTTAGTTCTGCGAAACGTTAAGGTCGGAATCTCCTGTCACACTCAGCAACCGTTTAGTGGATTCGTTTCTACTTTTTTGTAGCACATCAGGAAGACTAAAAGAACATTCTCACAAATTTTTGTCCACTTGGCACCGCTTTTGAAAATTATGCCCTATACATCTCAGACTGTACCTGCAATACATCCTTAAAATGCTTCATATATAAAAAAATATTTATTAATTTAAAATTGAATAAATAAAATTTTATTTTAAAAATATCTCTTTTTTTAAATGATTTGGTATTCAAGATCTCGAATATATCGTATTCATGTATTCACTTATTATAAATGGTGATTGGTATATCGTTCGCCTGTCTTATGTGTGGCATGCTTCATATGTATGTGTCAACTTGCGAGGTTCGTTTCGCAAATGACTAAAAACATACATAATTATTAAAAGTAAGGTATTGCAGTTTTCTTGCAATAACCTGCAGTTAAAACGAGAGAAAAAGACAAAGAGACAGAGAGAGAGAGAGAGAGAGAGAGAGAGAGAGAGAGAGAGAGAGAGAGAGAAAAGAAAGAAAGCAGAAGTGTGATAAAGGAAAAAGGTAAGGATGTGTTTTAAATATTAAATTTTTTATGATAATCTTATCTATATTATCTATATAGATTGCAAAATCTTGAATGTGCACATTTTTCTTTCTATTTATCAAAATTTTTAATGATAATTTTACCTATATTAGATAATATTAGAGAGAGAGAGACAGAGAGACAGAGAGAGAGAGAAGAGAGAGAGAGAGAGAGAGAGAGAGAGAGAGAGAGAGAGAGAGAGAAAAGAGAAAGAGAGAAAGCAGAAGTGTGGCAAAGGAAAAAGGTAAGGATGTTAGGAAAAGGTAAGAATGTATTTTAAATATCAGTCTCTGTTTACCGCTTATATTATAAGCATCTAAAATTATATCAATTTAAAATGACCAAGAATGCTTGGTGGAAACGCGGTGACGATTCGTCACGACAATTATAATTAAAATGTATTTTAAATATTAGTCTCTGTTGACCGCTTATATTATAAGCATCTAAAATTACATCAATTTAAAATGACCAAGAATGCTTGGTGGAAACGCGGTGACGATTCGTCACGACAATTATAATTAAATTATATTTTAAATATCAGTCTCTGTTGACCGCTAATATTATAAGCCTCTAAAATTACATCAATTTAAAATGACCAAGAATGCTTGATTGAAACGCGGTGACGATTCATTACGACAATTATAATTAAATTATATTAAAATATATTATTAGAGAGAGAGAGACAGAGAGACAGAAAGAGAGAGAGAGAAATAAAAGAGAGAGTGAGAGAGTTTACGGTAGAAAAAAGAAGAAATTTCCTATTTTTACTACTTTCTTCGTAAATAATTATAGGTATTGATTTGGTTAATAATTATAGGTATTTATTTTGTTGTCGTTTAATTACTTGGTAAATTTTTGAAAGGTGGGACAAAGAAAAAAGAAGAAATTTCCTATTTTTAATACTTTCTTCGTAAATAATTATAGGTATTGATTTTGTTAATAATTATAGGTATTTATTTTGTTGTCGTTTAATTACTTGGTAAATTTTTGGAAAATGCCTAAAGCAAAAAAAAACACAACTTTCCCGATCAACGTCTAACGCTCGACGTTTGGCACAAGCTAGAAACTTAGAAAGTGTTTCTCAAAGGGAAGAACGATTGTTAGAATCACGTTTATGTGTGTCTCCATCTAGAGTTAGCGAATCAAATACTGAAAGGGAAGAACGTTTAGAAGAAAATCGATTGCACATTTCTCAAGTCAGAGTTAATCAAACCAATGCTGAAAGAGAAATGACTAAAGCAAAAAAATCACAACTTTACCGATCAACGTCTAACGCTCGACGTTTGACACAAGCTAGAAACTTAGAAAGTGTTTCTCAAAGGGAGGCACGATTGTTAGAATCACGTTTATGTATGTCTAGATCTAGAGTTAGCGAATCAAATATTGAAAGGGAAGAACGTTTAGAACAAAATCGATTGCACATTTCTCAAGTCAGAGTTAATCAAACTAGTGCTGAAAGAGAAATGCACTTAGAAGGAAGAAAACTTCGATATACCGTGGCTAGAGTCGCTGAGACCAGTCCGGAGAGAGAAGAACGCTTAAAGCGTCGACGATGTCAAGTAAACCAGGCGAGAAATGCATTCAATTCATTCATTGGACCTAGATCTGCGTTTTATTATCAATCGAGTAATGATTATTTAGGTCATTCAGATTTTTTTATGGGAAAAATGGAAGAAGTTTGTAATTATTGTTGCGCCAAAAAATGGTCCGCAGAGTCATTGGGAATTTGTTGCTCTAATGGACACGTCAAACTAAATGATATTGATGAACCATTAGGAATTCTGAAAGAATTACTTATTGGAACGGATCCAAGATCAAAACATTTTCAGAAGAACATTCGGAAATACAACGAATGTTTTGCAATGACATCTTTTGGAGGTAAAAAAGTTAGAGAAGGTAACTACATGCCAACGTATAAAGTGCATGGCCAAATATATCATTTGATTGGCAGTTTACTACCTTCATTAGACACAAGACCTCAATTTCTACAAATTTATTTCACATCAAAAGACGAACAATTAAATTTGCGATATGATTCTGCACCATCTCTCAAAATAGAAATTTTGAAAACTTTACAACAGATTCTTTGTGACAATAATAGTTATGTACGTAGCTTTATAACAGCTATTGAACAAATGGCACTTAACAAAGATAACTATAAAATTGTAATTCATGCTGAAAAGCGACCGCTTGGTGAACACAGAGGTCGTTATAATGCTCCAACAACTAACGAAGTCGCAGTATTGATGGTTGACGAAAACTGTGGATTTAGAGATATAGTATTGCGATCACGCGATAACACATTTCAAAGAATATCTGAATTTCACCGTTCTTACGATCCATTGCAGTACCCTCTTATATTCATAAGAGGCGAAGATGGTTACAACATCAGTATCCCACAAATAGTACCAACCACTGGTCAAGATAATCCTCGCAAAATGGTTTCCTGTATGCAGTTTTATGCGTATAAACTTATGGTAAGAGAAAATAGCTTTAACACGCTACACAGATATAGTCAGTTATTCAATCAATATTGTGTTGATATGGGTGCAAAAATGATTACTGAACGATTAAATTTTATTCGGGCACATCAAAAAACATTACGAGCTGAAAATTATATACATTTGAGAGATGCTGTAAATGAAGACTCTAATGTGGCGGATATAGGGCAACTGGTTATTTTACCATCCACATTTACAGGATCACCTAGATATCTCCATGAGCGGACACAGGATGCCCTTACATATGTTCGTAATTACGGAAGACCTGATTTATTTATCACATTCACGTGCAATCCAGAATGGCCTGAAGTTAAAACAGAATTGTATCCCGGTCAACGTCCAAGTGAAAGACACGACATTGTTGCGAGAGTGTTTCACTTAAAAGTACAACAACTTATGAAAACCATAACAAAGAAGGACATTTTTGGTCAAGTTCGATGCTACATGTTTTCAATTGAATGGCAGAAGAGAGGTTTGCCTCATGCCCACATTTTAATTTGGTTAGTCGACAAAATAAGATCTGATGAAATAGATAGCATTATTTCAGCTGAAATCCCCAATAAGGATGAAGATCCATTACTTTACGACATAGTATGCAAGAATATGATCCACGGTCCATGTGGAGCCGTCAATTCCTCATCACCTTGCATGTCAAACGGTACATGTTCAAAAAGATATCCCCGTGATTTTCTTCAGTATACACAAACTGGCGATGATGGATACCCTAAGTACAGAAGAAGATGTCCGGCTGACGGTGGAAACATTTATACTATATCGCATTGTAACTTCATTGTTGATAATAAATGGATAGTCCCATATTGTCCGATTCTCTCCAGATGCTTTGTTGCACACGTCAACGTTGAATATTGCCATTCTGTGCAAGCAATCAAATATATATGTAAGTATATTAATAAAGGTAACGATGCGGCTACGTTTGCCGTTGAAAATAAAAAAGATGAGGTTCAGAACTATTTGAATGGCAGATATTTGAGTACTTCTGAAAGTATCTGGAGAATACTAGGATTTTCTATTCACGAGCGTTATCCTCCAGTTGTTCATTTATCTGTCCATTTAGAAAATGGGCAAAGAGTGTATTTTACTGAAAGAAATCTACAGCAAGTTATAGAAAATCCACCTCAGACCACTCTGACAGCCTTCTTTGCTATGTGTGCAGTTGATAAATTTGCACAGACTTTGCTTTATCACCAAGTACCGGCTTATTATAAATGGTCTAACAAAAAATGGCAACGGAGAAAACGGGGCCAAGATGTAGATGGTTGTCCAGGTATAAAGCGGGACACAGTATTAGGGCGAGTGTATACTATACACCCTAATTATTCAGAATGCTTTTATCTCAGACTACTCCTACATCACGTCAGAGGACCGACGTCTTTTAATGACTTAAAGACGGTGAATGGTGAAATAATGCCCACTTATCGCGCGGCGTGCCAAGCCCGGAATTTGCTTGAGAGTGACACGCACTGGCGAGATACACTATCAGATGCAGCTATTTCAGAAAGTGCACACAAAATGAGAGAGTTATTTAGCATTATGCTAATGTTTTGTGAAATGTCTAATCCTTTAGAATTATGGAATGCATACCGGACACACCTATGCGATGATATTTTACATCGGGTTCGACAGAAAAGTAAGAATAGTGAGGTTCAGTTCACAGAGGAAATTTTCAATGAGGGGTTGATTCTTCTTGAGGACATAGTGTTCACTCATGGAGAAAAGTGCTTGAAAGAGTTTGGTTTGCCAGAACCTCAGCGCAATGATTCAAACATAGATAACCTACTTTACTTACGAGAAACAGTACACAATATCGACGACTTACAAGTATATCTGCAAGAAAACGAAGTGAAACTGAATACAGAACAAAAAATGGTATACGACGAGATAATAAATAGTGTCGAAGATAATAAGGGTAACATTTACTTTATAGATGCGCCAGGAGGTACTGGCAAAACGTTTGTCATTTCATTGATTTTGGCGAAAATAAGAAGTCAAAAGAAGATCGCTATCGCGGTTGCCTCATCAGGCATAGCTGCGACTCTTCTAAGTGGTGGAAGAACTGCCCACTCTACTTTTAAGTTGCCACTGAATGTGTCCTTTGACCAAAGTTCGGTATGTTCCGTGAGAAAAAATGGTGTTACTGGTAAACTTCTCCAACAGGCATCCTTGATAGTATGGGACGAATGTACGATGTCGCACAAGTCCCATATAGATGCCGTGAATCGAACCCTTAAAGACTTGAGAACATCAGAAAAGGTAATGGGTGGGGTAACATTTGTTTTTACCGGTGATTTCAGGCAAACTCTGCCAGTGGTGCCTAAAGGAACACGTGCGGATATTATGAAAGTATGCATGAAAAAATCTGAAATTTGGCAGCATGTAAAAAAACTTCGACTGACTATTAATATGCGAGTTCATTTACGAGGAGACAAGAATTTAGAACAATTTTCAGAGTATTTGCTTAAAATTGGTGACGGCTCTATCTCTATAACGCAGAATGGCTACATTAACATTTCTGATATTGTAGGAACTTGCGTCCGAACTATTGATCAAATTATTGACAATGTTTATCCAGATATTCAGAATTTAACACAAAAGGAAACAAATTGGCTTTGCGAACGTGCTATCGTAACTGCAAAAAATAAAGCTGCAGAGGAGATTAATGAAATAGTTTTACAAAAAGTCACCACCGAATGTAAAACATATAAGTCAATAGACACAATGGTAAATGGAGATGAAGTCATCCACTATCCGATTGAGTTTCTCAACTCTCTTAACCCTGCAGGATTGCCTCCACATAAACTGAGATTAAAAGTTGGTACCCCGATAATGCTGCTTCGGAATCTTAAACCACCACGGCTTTGCAACGGTACGAGACTGCAAGTTAAGCGTCTCATGCCTTACATCATAGAAGCAACCATTCTGACAGGACATGCAGCCGGTGAAATAGCATTAATTCCAAGAATACCTATGGTCCCTACGGATTTGCCATTTGCGTTTAAAAGGCTGCAGTTTCCTGTTAGAATGTGTTTCGCCATGACGATTAATAAGTCCCAAGGACAAACCTTCAAAGTAGTTGGCGTAGACCTCAGAAACGAAGTCTTTTCACACGGTCAATTATATGTAGGACTCTCACGGATTGGTTCAACAAAGGACCAAACAATACTGATTCCTGATGAGAGCAATAAAACTCGCAATGTTGTTTTCACAGAGGTTTTTAACGATTAAAAAAACAAATCCAATGATCAACTAATAAACAAGTAGAATCAACGTCATTATAGAAGACAGATAAATAAATATATATATAGAAAAATATAGATAATGGAAAACAAGCATTAAAGTAACATTGAAATGTGATTTCAGTCGGAGTACAGTTTATAATATACAAGTAAAATACATGTTTAGTTCACCTATCTGCATTACAATTAGTGAAAAATCATTAAAAATAGTTAATACAAAAAATGGAACTTAAAGAATTCTCTCCAAAAAACGTTATATAAAAAAAACAGTGGATTAGGCCTACTAGGGACACCACGTTAAAAAAAACGCGCCTAACACTATACCTCCGAGGTGGTGTGGAAAATAGTGTATTATCTCTGAGATGTATAAAAGTTGAAACTTTATAAAATGTAGAACACGAAAATGATTAATCCTGAGAAAAAAATATAGAACGTTTTTTGTATAGAATTTTATAAGTTACAAATTTTAACGCAGATTTATATACTACATACTAGGCAAAGTATATAAATATATATAAAAACAATAATGTACTTAACTAGCTGGTTACCCGGGCTTCGCCCGGGAGTCGTTTTCTTAAAGGAGTTCCATAAGGAGTCGGGTTGATTTAAAGACGGTAGTTTAACTTTTACACATGAATAACACATTTTAGGTGCTTAAGTTTTAAACTTTTTGGCTTAACAATGATCACATATTGGATCAATTTTCCAAATTATTACTTTCGGATGAAATTGATATTCGTAATTTGAATCATAACTAAATGTCTCTAATTTCAAAATGGACCGCATAAATGATTTCATGGATTAAACATGTCGTAACCGGTCTTTTTCTACTCAAGTTTCACACTATTGAGTCATTTCCGCTTCTCCAATATTTCACTTACCGATTAAGCGATATCATCCTTTGGTTTACCCTAGCGTTTTTTAGGGAATTTTGAGATTGCTCGCTCGCGATGAACACATAACATATAACATAAAATGTGTAATTCATGTGTAAAAGTTAAACTACCGTCTTTAAATCAACCCGACTCCTTATGGAACTCCTTTAAGAAAAACGACTCCCGGGCGAAGCCCGGGTAACCAGCTAGTAATATTATATTTTCTAATACTTCAATCGAGTTACCAATAATTACAAATGCAGTATCGCCAGTTTCTAAAGTAACTAAAATAATTAATTTAATTGTCATAAATTTCCCTAATTCTGTTTGTATTATACTATTGTTTTTGTTTTTGTTTTTGTAGGATTTAATTGAAAAAAAGAGTTAAATTTTTTAATTATTTATTCACTATTTTGTTTAGAGATTCTGAAATAAAAATGAGAGTAACTCTAATGAGAGTATATAGTATAATTCGTGTACCAATTATCTCCACCAATTATCTCAGAAAGTATTGGTTTATTGGAAAAGTGTTTCAGATAAAATAAAAGTTGAAAGGTTTGAAGGAGGCCAATAGACGTTCTTATTGGATTTTGGATCCAGGGCCTGTATTGAGCCCAATAGGGCCTAAGTCAAATTTTTAAAATGGAAATCCCTATTTTTTATTGTACCATCTTTCTCTATTAATTAATTTGAACAATTTTTGTTTGAAAAATTTGTTTATTTGCCTTATTAATATTTTTTTAGATATTCAAGGAAAACTTGGTAACTTTTTCAATATTTAGCTTGTGATATCTTGATGATTGTTTGCCAGAGAAAAAGGTGGTACAGAGGACTTCTTAACTTAATTTTATCTCAAAAATGTGCTGTTGCAATAGTATATGTTGTGCCGTAACCTCGGGTTGGAAGGATAGGCACAGGGTTCTTGGTTCCGTCGGATGAGGGGGGAAGACATTCACTGAACTGCAGCGTGTATTTAATAAAACGTGTATTTGTCGAACATAATTATCTTCCTTTATTTCACTGCCCTGACTTGCGGGCGTTCGCGGTTACATTCAGTTACACTTATCGGTACGGACTTTCGCGGTTCGCGCTCGGATGTTAGACTGCCCGCCGCTTCTCCGAAGGGCGGGCTTTTTATCGTGCCGCGTTGCCGACTCAGCTGTCAGCGCTTTTGCATCTGGATTAGGTCAGTGTGGCAATCGGGTGAAGCCCGGAATGCCACCTCAGATGTATTTAGTAATATTGCCTTGCGCTGGCCATCAGGTGATTCCCGGAATGCCACCGCAGGTGTCTTTGGCAATAGCCCTATTGCATGCGCTGACAGCATCGTGTCGTAATTAGGTTGACTCGGCTTCCGCGTCACAACATCCCTCCCCCCGTGGAAAAAGAAAAAACTGAGGTTCACGAAGTTTTTCGTTGTTTATTTGTTTGTGTTTTTCTTTTTCTCGAGAGGTTACAACCTAAGTTTCTTATTTACTAATATGTATATTATGTTTTCCCTCTTTAAATTTTTAATGATTCCCTTTTTTTCCTTAGTACATAAATGATTACAATGATGCTTACTACGATTACCATTATGGTCGCGGAGCTTACTGGATATATGATATGCTTATTTGCGAACACGCTGGGTTGGTTATTTTCTATTTCCTTTTTAATTTCACCTAGACTTAAACTTAACTTTATTAATTCCGATGGGTCTTTGATCAGTGGTTCTAGTTTTATTTCTTTTTCGGAATCTACTTTGTTGTCTATCGTTATACCTTTTTGCATGGTATCAGTCATGTTGAATTCAGTCATGTTGTTGATTATTCAGTAGTTGTATTTGTTCGGTTATTATTTTTGCATCCTCGGCGTCCATGGTGCCGAACAAGGTTTTACTTATTTGGCCGATGGCGTCGATTAGACCTCGTTTAATTACGGGTGACTTGTAGATTGTTTGCAAGTGATCTAGGGCGCGTATCGTTCTGTCGTTTTCTCTTTTGATGGTACTGAGAGCGATCCGACATGTATTTTTGATGTCTCCAGTGGCGTAATTGCACAGTTCTTCGGTGTGCCCTAGGTATCTTTGGAGCTGTTGTAGTCTGACGTTCAATGCGGTTACGTCTATGCGTATCGCTAATTTCCACGTTGCCTTAGTCTGCTGTAGGTGTCCTATTCTTTCGAAATAGATTCCTGGTTCGTTGCTAAATGATGTACTCGTACGGCGGCATCGGTTCGGGTGACATTTCTCCCGTTAGGTGAAATATGATGAGTGGTATCCTGTAACAGGGATACTCTCTTAATCTTGGTGTTATTTTTATCGTAAATTTTTGCTGATTCTGGCTGTTGGCTTTAATAATTTAACGAGTTGCCTTAGTCCGAGCCTGCTTCTCTAACAGTTCCGTGCTAATTATGACTCCTCTGGAGCATTCTGTGCCTGCTCGGGGTGTTGTGACCCCGGAGGAGCTGCGCGGTGTCGATGAGGGGGAGGAGGTTACCCCTCCTGTATTAGTGGTGCCCGATTTGTCTGACTTTTGGGACGCCACTAGCCCTTTCCTGCGTTTTCGTGCCGGTGGGCACGACTTTTTGCCAGCGCCTGGTCAGGATCGGTTGCCGGACACCATGGTCCTGTTTCTGCTGCTGGCCGAGCTGCGTTTTCGGCTGTTGACCGGCCAGGGTTATAGTATACCCTAATTAATGGTGAGTTTCGTTTTCCTAATAATGTCTATTCTTTCCTTGGTCAGAGGTCAGTGCTCCTTGGTGGAGTTGGTTAAAATTTTTTTTTTTTTGCTGACGTTTGTCCGCTTCGGGTTGCTCTTCTGCTTTTCCCAACGCGATCTCACGTCAGTTGCTTGCTACCGTTCGGCCAGTAATTTTAGTTACCGTGTTGTTGAATTCTTCCTGTAACTATGCGGTGCTTTCGTTGTTCGCAACATTTCGCGCCCTCCACGTGTGACGCGTGTCAACGCGTGTATTGGTTGGGAGCTGAGCAGGCCGCGGCTGCTCCCGAACGCGAGGCACGTGAGTTGCCCCCGCCCTCCTACGAGGACGTGGCCCGTCCTCGAGGTACCGTTATTATCCTCCCGTTGCGGGTGACATTTCACACTGCAACAGGACAAAGGGACGTGGTCTTGGTTCGTCCTCGCCGGGTGTAGCATCTCCGTAAGTCGCCATTATTTTTATTGTGTCTAGCTTATTACTAACGCCTACTATTAATGTTCTGTTTCGCGTGGGCTTTTTATTCTTCGATAAATGCCTTTAGCCTATTTGCATGCACGCGTATCGTTTTGCGCCTTATCTTGATTGTGAAATTTACGTCACTGTGCCTTTCCACGATCACATATGGTCCTATCCATTGTGATTCCAGTTTCTTTGATCTTCCACGTCGTACCGTTTCGTCGTAGAGCAATACCTTATCTCCTACTTTAAATGTTTCTTTCTTGCATTTTCTGTCGAATTGTTGCTTTGCTTTTTCTTTTCCTTCCTTGGTGTGCTCTTTCGCGACTTGATTCGTGGCGCGTATCCGTTCTCGTAATTCTTTCGCGTAGTCTTCGTACGAATACGTTAATTTCGGGGGCCTTGTTAGGGCTGTCGGTAGGTTCGCTCGATGTCCGTAGACAAGTTCGAACGGTGTCAGCCCTGTCGTCGTATGAGGCGTCGTATTGTACGTGAACATTGCATAGGGAATCCACTCATCCCAATCTGTTTGATCTTCGTTTATGTAATGTCTGAGATATTCTGCTAGAGTACGATGCGATCTCTCTAGCGCTCCATTGCTCTCGGGATGATATGCAGTTGTCTGTATCTTTTCGATTTTCAGCAACTTGCACATGTTTTTGAATATCTCACTAGTGAAGTTTGTTCCCTGATCCGTGAGCACTTTCTCCGGAATTCCGTGTTCTAATACTACTTTCGTTACGAAAGCTTTTGCCACTGTATTTGCCTCTTGATTCTCTATCGGTACTGCTTTACTAAATTTCGTAAGATTATCCTGAAATGTGAGGAGGTATTTGTTTCCATTGTTCGTGACTGTTAGCGGGCCTACTATGTCGAGCGCGCATTTTTCGAATGGTCGCTCGGGCGTATCTGTGATGATCATTGGCATCTTCGTTTTTCTACTTAATTTGTTCTTTTGGCAATACTCGCATTTGCTTACGTAATCTTCTACATCCACCGTAATTCCACGCCAGTTGTGCTGCAATCGGATACGGTTTAGTGTTCGCGTGACTCCCTGGTGCCCTCCCGTAGGCGAGTCATGATATTCGTATAGTATTTGTCTCTTTTCCTCCTCCGAGTACTCTCTCGGGGAGTCATTGTCCTCCTGTGTTACACCTGAGTGTGCTACATTTACTGCTGGTGTTTCGGCTATCGGGTTTCGACTCAGTGCGTCGGCATTCACATTGCTCTTTCCCGCTTTATGTACGATCTCGTAGTCGTATTCTTCTAACTTGAGCCTCCATCTTATTAGTCTGGAGCCGGGATCATTTACATTGAATAACCAGATCAATGGCTTATGGTCGGTTATGATTTTAAATCTAACGCCGTATAAGTAGGGGCGGAAGTGTTTTACCGCCCAAACGATGGCTAATAACTCTTTCTCTGTGGTATTATAATTTTGCTCGGCCTTGCATAATACTCGGCTGGCGTACGCTATCGGTCGGTCTTGGCCTACTGTCCCTTGTGAGAGCACGGCTCCGATGGCGTAATCCGACGCGTCGGTAGTTACCACGAACTCTTTGCTGAAGTCCGGGTAATTCAACACCGGTGCTGTCGTTAATTTCTCTTTTAATATGTCGAACGCGTTCTGCTGTTCGATTGACCAAGTGAACTTTTCTCCTTTCTTCGTGAGCTTGGTTAAAGGCTTGGCTATTTTTGAGAAATTTTCTATAAATTTTCGGTAATATCCGGCTAGACCGATGAAAGATTGTATGTCCTTTACTTTTTTCGGGGTCGGAAATTCTTTTACCGCTTGCAATTTCGACGGATCCGGGGATATTCCTCCCTCGGAAATCACATGCCCGAGGTATATTACCTCTTTTCGTAGGAATGCACACTTGCTCGGTTGCAGCTTAAGATTATGTTTTCGGAGTCTGAGCAGTACTGCGATTAATCGCTTGAGGTGCTCTGTCAGCGATGCTCCGTATATAACGATGTCATCGATATATACAAAGCATTTGAGTCCTAATATTCCGGCTAATACCGCATACATTAGGCGCTGAAATGCTGCTGGTGCATTTTTTAGACCGAAGGGCATTCGGTTGTGCTCGAAATGTCCGTCTGGAGTAGAGAATGCCGTTTTCTGTTTATGCTTTTCATGCAACGGGATTTGGTGATATCCCGAGGCTAGATCTAATACAGTAAAATATTTCGCATTTCCCAGCTGATCTAGGATATCCGTTATATTAGGCATGGGGAAGGATTCTCCCATGGTGAGGTCGTTCATTCGCCTGAAATCGATTACTACGCGATATTTTATTCTGCCGTACGCATCAGGTTTCTTGGCAACCACTATTATCGGTGCATTCCACTGGCTTGTGCTCGGACGAATTATTCCGTCGTCCAACATTTTCTGTATTTGTTTTCTCACTTCAGCCTTGTGCTTCTCAGGTAACCGATACGGTTTCACGTTTACTGGCGCGCTATCGGGACGAGTATGTATCTCGTGCTCTATGGCTGTAGTCGCGCTTAATTTGTCTCCGTCTAGGTGAAAGACGTCATGGAATTCGTCACAGATTTTTTCAATTTTCTCTCGCTCTTCCGTGTTTAGGTGATCGAGCTGTATTTGTTCGCGCAATTTCTTTTGTCGCTCTGTGATATTCTCGTGTTCATCATTCGCCTGTAACGTGAGTACGCTCGCGGCGTCGTCCGCCGGCAGGTCTTCTAATGTTACATGTGGAGTGAGGATCTCCACCGGCTTGTCCGTCACAGTTCAATATGCTGACCGGGCAAGTAAATTCGACTGGCTTTACGAGGCAATGTCCGATAAAGACTCCGGGAGCAGGTTCACCGCTTTTCACTATGCCTACTCGATTATGATCGGTTACGGCCTCTACAATGGTTTCACTGCAGGGCGGTAGTATTACTTTCCGATACGGTCGTAGCTTGAAAGTGGCTTTGCCTATTTTCAGCTGCTTGGAGGTGTTAGAAATATCGGCTTTATGTTTCGTTAAGAAATCGTTGCCTAATATTCCCTCATATTCGATCGGAAAAGTCGTCCTTTACCACGTACATCGTGTGGCGTATTTTCTTTTTACCGAGATCCTACAGTCGCTTTTATTTTTCCTAGCGTGTGTATTTGATGTCCCGTTACACCGATTAGTGCTAATTTTTCTTCTCGCACCATCGTTTTCTCCTTTAGGTTACCGACCTTTATTAATGTCAGTGTTGCTCCGGAATCTAATAAGAGATTCATTTCGCCTCTTTCTGCTTCCTGTATGGGCAATGTTATTATGTCTAGCGGGCCTATCTTATGCTTTTGCGTTATCTGAGACACACGATATGTCTCCGCGGCGCGTGCCTTACTTTTTCCTCGGCTTCTCTTCCTCCTCGCTACTGCTACCGGAGGTTGCGTCCTCGCTAGACTCGCTTGCTTTCGTTTTCTTATTGTGCTTACCGGTGCTTTCTTAGTGTTTTCCGGCTTTGATCGGCGCGATCGCTCGGGTTTCGGTCTCCCGTTTAGCGACCAGCACTCGTCTCTCTTGTGCCCTGCTTTCTTGCAATAGGTGCACTCTATCGCGTTTATGCCGCCTGGCTTGTCCGCTCTCGGCAGCGCAAATTTGTTTGTTTGCCGGCTCGTACGGCAATCTCGCCCATAAGTGGCCGGTCTTTCCGCATTTGTGGCATTGCACGTTCGCGTTTCGAGCTTGTCGGAATTGCTCTTGACCGTCTTTGTTTCGGTCGTTATTATAGGTCGACCGCTGAGGAGGACCCTTCAATTTCTCCTCTGACGTGGCGCCCAAAATTGCCTGCTGTTAGATTAGCGTAATTTCGTGATCGCACAATCGTTTGAATGTCATCTCGGAGTCCTAGCTGGAAATTTTCTAGTGCTAGCTCCTGCATTGTATCTAATATCGCTTTTCTCTGTTCTGGAGAATGTTCACGACCTTCAATCATTGATTGATATAGTTCCATTGACAACTTATCTACACGGAGTCCGTATTCTCTCGCGCTTTCGCTTGGCTTTTGCCGGAGCATATTAAATTCTTTCTGAATGTGCGTGGTGCTTCGTTTTGCTAGATAGCACATTTCTATTTCCTGCTTCAGTTGAGCGAAGGAATGTATATCTCTCGTTTGGAAATCGTACATGGCTTTGCCTGTCAGTTTCGTGCAAAGTATCGCCTTTAATAAGGATTTTTCTTCTGCGGGATTAATTTCATTCATCGCATAGGTACTGGCGTTTAGGAATTTTTGCACCTGATTGACGCGACGTTCCGTCGATTTCCGGAATCATATCGCGGGCTTCTTTTAGATTAATATACGTATTTATGGGATCGTGTTGGTTTCTTACGTCTCCCAACTGTTCGTCCGTAGGTTACGTCAAGTGGGCCTTGACTGCGTCCGCGACGACCTATGTCGTCGGGGCGATCGAAATTTGTGCCTTCTATCCGGCTCATGCGATCCTGCATGTCGCGCATGACGCGAAAGATTTCGACAGAGCGCTCAAACTCTGCGGCCTCTGCACGGTTCAGACGATCTTGCATGTCGCGCATCATATTTAACATGTCGGTAAGCACGGCGCCCTGTACTCCTGGACTTGCTCGCACCGGCTCATGGGCTCGGTTTTGATCGATGTCGTCCGGTCGCCGTTAGCCGGGGGCCTAAGTCGCTCAATATCATTACACAAAAATTTATTTCCTCATTTAAATATTAAATTTTAAGAAATATCTTTTCTAGTATGTTATATTTAAAGTGCAGATGATCAAGAATAACTAATAATAATAAAAGATACAGAATCTTTTTTTACGCATTAACTACTTTTGTAAGCTATCCATATTCTTGTCGACAGTTTCTCTGTGCTGAATTTGTATAATACGTTATGTTTAAAAATTTTATATTCGTATCTCTCTAGGTACCAACAGGTTCGAAATAATTGAAGGAGATAGTATTGTTGTTACTGGAATAATACGAATTCCAACCAATATTGAAAATGAAAAGATATCTGCCAATCTTGCTGAATATGTCGATGATGAAGAAGAAATGAATAGAAAAGACATCTATAAAGAATTAAGACTTCGTGGTTATCAATACACCGGCGTATTTCGTGGATTAAAAAGCGCATCCGTGACGGGATCAAACGGTCATATCGCCTGGACATGTAACTGGGTAGCATTTATGGACAGCATGTTACAAATGATGATTTTGGGACAGAGTTCAAGAAGCCTCTTGGTTCCAACAAGAATTCGCAAACTGACAATCGATCCGAAATATCACATACGGATAATTCAGGATTATCCAATTGGAGAAAGACGTAAGTGTGATTCAGTTCAAACGCAATTGCACGAAATATCAATTTTAATTCTAATTTACTACATTACAGAATTCTCTGTTCGTTATTACAAGTCTCTAGATACTATAATATCTGGAGGAATAGAAATTTGTGGCATTATGGCTACACCTATATCTCGCCGACAAAAAGCAATTCTTAATACCGTTCTTGAAGAATACAAATTTGTTGCTCATCGTGATTTAGGAACTATGTCGTTACAAGATGCAGTAAGAATGTCGGTGCACATTGCACTCGAATGTTACAATGTGACAAGTGTTAAAATTATTGAATTTGTCGATGACAGTGACAATGTGACACCAGAAGATTTAAATTCTCCACTTGTTAGTGAAATCTTAAATAATTTACCGCAGATACGGCATCACATCAGACTCGCGGCGACTCACGAGAGATTTCCAAATATCTCTTTGCCCAACAACGTTTCTACAACGGAGATGACTAAGTTGTCGAAAGACGAGAATTGTTTGTTGGTCATTGGTTTTGATATTTTGACAAAAAATAGCAAGACATTATACGAACAACTGCTGTCTCTGTTAATGCCTCAAGGCTTTCTACTAACTCTGGAAAAACCTAATGCGGCCTACGATTATTCATGTCTGAAAATATATAATTTGGATGTTATACTGGAGAAACAAGTAAATGAAAAGACGCTTTTATTATTAAGAAAAACGCAAAATATTGCGAAAAACCAGCGGATTGTACATGTAAACAATTATGAGTTTACATGGGTAGATGAACTAAAATCAATCATGAGTGTGCAAAACGAGACTGGTGTAGATACGGAGACAATTCTCGTCGCGGAAGGAGATTTCGAATCCGGGCTACTCGGTCTTATTAATTGTTTGAGAAGAGAGTCAGGCGGCGAAATAATTAAAGGCGTATTTATTCAAGATGATAAAGCTCCTGCTTTTTCTTTGCAAGAGTCATTGTACACGAAACAGCTGCAATTGAACTTACCTATCAATGTTTTACGTTCCGGTAACGTTTGGGGATCATACAGGCATTTTCCATTACCATCATTGGAACCAAAACTCGTACAAAGTGCTTGTGTTAAACAGCTGGTGAGTTAAAAAATTTTGTTACAAATTTTATTATTTATACAAAAGTATCTTTTTAAAGAAATAAAAAAGAACGCCAATTAGACGCGTCCTCCACGCGTCTAGAGATTTGATATGCCTAATAAACTAGCGCGAATTTGTAGTTACCAGTAAAATCAAATATAATTATTATACTTGCAATGTGTCTATATACTATAATAAAGAGATCTGATGTGTAAAATATATAGTATAATAATAATAATGCTTTTATTACGTTTTTCTTTTTTTATATTTTTAACTGTTAAACGCTTAATTTTAAAAATATAGTTTATTAATTAAAATAAGTTGAATATGTTTCAATATTTTTGTTATTTATTTCTTATAATTTATTATACTTTATTAATTTACTATTTATTAAATTATTAAATTTATATATATTTCTTTCTAAATGTAAAATTTGCCCTTAAAGATTTTTGAAATAGTAATACTTTAAATTTGAAATAAATATTTATTTCTTATATTTATTATATTTATAAAATGAATGCAAGAAGATATGATATAAATCACAATATAATTATAATTCTATATGTGTCTTAGTGCGCGTAGACTTGACGTAAGATACCTACTGTGTCTTTTGATAAATAATTATTTATATTTATTTATAACAGGTACAAGGAGATTTGACTACTCTTTGCTGGATGCAATACCATATACCTTCTCACATTAAGCGTGAAGATCTCGTTAATGTAATTTATGCGCCTCTAAATTTTAAAGATATTATGTTGGCTACTGGTAAAATCCAAACTATGGCATTATATTTTAACAATTCATCTGATTTCACTCGGCTTTGAATATGTTGGATTTGACTATACATGGACAGAGATTAATGGGAATGTCCTTATATGGGTAAAATGATGAATGTCTCTATCAATATTGACTTAATTAAGAAAATTATTTACATTTGCTAGTATAAATTTAATATTTAATTAAAAATGTATCAGATTAAATATTATTTATGTGAAAAGTACGTCAGATATAATACAAAATAAAAGAACAATTCCATTTTATTATATATATATTTTATATTATATAATTTACATAATAAATATAATTACAACGTAGTTTTCACGTAATATGCACAAAATTATATGCTTCTAAAATTTTTATGTTTAGAGGAATAACGAACATATGCGTGCCCGATAAATATCTTAGTTGGAATGTACCCGACGAATGGACAATGGAAGACGCAGCAACGGTTCCGTGTGTGTACAGCACGTGCTATTATGCCTTGTATATAAAGGGTAAAATGAAAAAAGAAGACAAAAGTCTTGATCCATTCTGGTACTGGAGGCATTGGCCAAGCTGCGATCCATCTTGCGCTTCACGAAGGTTGCGAAGTGTTTACGACAGTTGGAACTGTCGAGAAACGGCAATTTATAAGAGAAACGTTTCCCTCTATTCCCGAAGATAATATCGGAAACTCTCGGGATACAAGCTTTGAACAAATGATTATGCAGCGTACAGGAGGTCGCGGGGTGGACATCGTGTTAAATTCCTTAGCCGAAGAGAAATTGCAAGCATCTGTTCGCTGCTTAGCCAATGGTGGCCGTTTTCTAGAAATTGGAAAATTTGATATGGTTTCTAATAATCCGTTGGACACATCTGCCTTCTCTAAAGGCATCAGTTTCTATGCTATTTTATTAGACAGATTCTTTTTTGAACATTCAGAACGAAAGATAAGAAGTGTGGAAAGGAATCGCAGAAAGTTTAGAAAAAGGCATTATTAAACCGCTAAGTAGAACAGTCTTTAAAAGAAATGAGGTAGAAGCTGCATTTAGATATATGGCCACTGGAAAACATATTGGCAAAGTACGATTATTTTGAGATATAGAAATAATTAATTATATTAATTATTAAGTCATGTGGAACATTATTTAAATTTAATTAATGTCGTAAAAATAGTAACAAATGTTTAGTTAAATTAAATTTGCTAAATTATGATTTATCGACTTTTTTGGGGAGATATTATTTACAAAATTATGTTTACATTAATGAGTAACGTTTCGACATCCTTTATTATTATTAAAGAGTAACGTAGTTTTGTTCGCTCCTATCTTAAGTATTATAAATAAATGTTATTACAAGGAATAACAAAATTAAATCATAAAATGCAATTAAAATTAATAATAAAATACAAAATAATATTAATATCTAAGAAAAGAAAAGATAAAACTTTTGTTTTATTATGTTTTGCTTTATAGTAATGTTGTATTTTAATTAATTAATTAGTTTATAGATAATAATAAAGGTTCAGGAAGAAAATGAGCCTTTGGATGCTCCTCTACTTGCTCACCCGCAATATTATTGTTTGGAACATAAATGTTACGTCATTTTGGGTGGACTAGGCGGTTTTGGTTTAGAATTAGCAAACTGGTTGACTCTTCGAGGTGCAAAAAAATCTGGTATTAACATCACGAACCGGGATTAGAACAGGTTATCAGCAATCAAGAGTAAAGCTGTGGCGATCTTACGGTGTGAATGTACAGATCGTTACAGTCGATGATAATTTGAAACACGAAGATTGTGAATCTATATTAAAAATTGCTGAGGAAAGAGCACCAGTGGATGCTATATTTAATCTTGCAGTTGTTTTAAAAGATTGTATATTTCAAAATCAATCACCGCATACGTTTGAGGATTCATTCAAATCAAAAGCATGGATGACGAAGAAAATGGATGAATTGTCGAGAATAATCTGTCCACAACTTCGACATTTTGTCGTTTTTTTCCTCCGTCTCATGTGGAAGAGGAAACGCAGGTCAGACAAATTATGGGATGGCTAATTCCGTAATGGAGAGAATTTGTGAGAGAAGGATGGAAGAAGGATTACACGGTTTAGCGATACAGTGGGGTGCTATTGGTGACGTCGGACTCGTAGCAGATATGCAAGAAGAAAATAAGGAATTGGTTATTGGAGGTACATTGCAACAACGAATATCTTCTTGTTTGGATACATTAGAAGTATTCCTGCTACAAGACCGACCTGTCGTAAGTAGTATGGTTGTTGCTGAAAAAGGTGCAAATATCAGTGGGATCAATGAATATTTATGAAACAATTGTTCATATCATGGGTAAGCAATTTTTTAAGCAGCTAATATAATAATAATACCTGAAATATTTATAGAAAGTATACCACTAGTATACTATTTTAAAAGATATTACACAGAATAACATAAAATTTATTTTTAATTTAATTTGAAATAGGATTGAAAAATGTAAACACAATAGCACAAAACATATCTCTGGCCGAGGTGGGTATGGATTCAATGATGGCAGTAGAAATTAAGCAGACATTAGAAAGAGAGTTCGATGTCTTTTTGACGGCGCAAGATATCCGAAATCTTACTTTCGCTAAACTCAAAAAAATGACAGATACAGTCGAGCTGAGAACAATGAACGACAGAAATAAAATTGATACAAATAATAAGAGAGGTTTGGACATGCTGATTCGAAAAATAACCAACTCAGACTTTGTTCCAAATATTCTTGTAGAACTTGCTACAAAAAAGGAGGTTGATGGGAACAATGTATTTCTCATACCAGGAATCGAAGGATGTATAAGTGTATATAAATCCATAGCATCAGGAATTAAATCTTCAACAACGTGTTTGCAACATAATACACTTAATATTCAAAGTTCAGGTCAAAGTCATTCAGTGATGAAATTAGCCGCTTATTTACTGCCTGTACGAAGTCGTAAATTATTTGAACTTTTTATTTTAATTTTCATTATTTAATAATTAATTTATATGTATACAATACATATAAGTAATATCTAACAACTACAAGTCTTTTATATATTACTATAGCTTATATATACATTCATATTTATTTTCTTAGCACATATTAAAGAAAATGAAAAATCAAAAGGAATGTTTAATAGTGGGTTATTCATTTGGATCCTTAATTGCCATCGAATTAGCAAGATTATTAGAAGCTAATGATTTCTCAGGACGGTTAATACTGATAGATGGAGCCCCTGATCAAATGAAATTTTGGCTTAATCAATATTTGAGCTGCATTTCGCAACATGAATTACAAAATATGATATTACTTTCTGTGTTGGAAATGTACACTGCAGTTAACCAGAAAATGGTTAGTAAATTATAGAAAACGTACTTTGAGTTTTTATTGCAAAAAATATATATATTATATATATGATCTCATTTTATTTAAATTTATATAAGAGGTTAAATAAATTTAAATCCCGGTAAAAATTTTTTTATATAAAAACATGTCTAAATATATATATAATCTCTCATATAATGTTATATAAAATATTACATAAAATATGTCCATATATGTTCATACTATGTTTTTTTTCTTGTATAATCTCTGTTCGTATGTACAAGAAAAAATAATAAGAAAAAGAATTAGAAAATAATTAAAAGGATATTTTTTGCATGGTTTTTTTATTAAAAAATAAAATCTGTGCAAATGTGAAGAATTTGCTCATATATAATCATATTTTATATAAATTATTATTACATTTATATATGATTACATATAATTATATATATAAACAAATAAATGAAAAATGCAAAAACAATGCAAAAATTATCCTTTTAATTACTTTCTAATTTTTTTTTCTTATTATTTTTCTTATACATACAAACAGAGATTATACAAGAGAAAAAATAACATATATAGACACACGTAAACATATATGGACATATTTTATATAATATTTTATATGACATTATATGAGATTATATATATTTAGATGTGTTTATATAAAAAATTTTTACCCGAAATAAAATGAGATCATACACATAAAATAACTTATAATATCATAACATAAATATTATTCTTTAAGATTCCATATAGTGTGTTTGTGTGTGTGTGTGTATGTGTGTAAAATATATAGACTACAGATTATACCATTGAATAAGCAAAATTAATAATAAATTTGCAATAATTGTAATGTTTTTTTATTATATCCAAAGACGTATAAAAATGATAATTAAATAATAGCAATAATTTTAGAGATAGAGAGAACATAATAAACGAGTATTAATAATTATGGAAGGAGTTTTAGAAATTAGTAATAAAAAAAAACATCGAAAAACTTTGCCAACATTTCGAAAATTGTACTATTTTATATTGCTGTTGAAATGCAGATAGTGTTTTTAGTTTAGCATGTTTCTCATTAATTGCACAAAATGCTAATATATTGTTATTTGTAGCTTGTTTTAGAGCTGGATAAATGTAACACATGGGAAGAGAAATTAGAAATATTTCCACGCTTACTTTCCGAAAGAATTAAATGCATTGACCACTGAAAAATCAAGATAGTTGGGTGTTCGACAATATACAATCATAGTAATCGCTTTACAGAATTATGATGTATCTTCATTACCACGCCTTAAATCATCTATAACATTGTTGAAACCTACTCTTCCCAATGATCTCTTTTTACTGAAGAGGATTATGGTTTACATAAGGTAAATTTGACTCGAATAGAGATCTTTAAATAAGATTCTAAATTTTAAAGATAACTTTATATAACAAGAAAAATTATTTTCAGATTACCGAAGGTGAAGTGCAAATTCATTACGTGGAAGGTACTCACGTCACAATGATGGACAACGTCAAAATTATATCAGTTATTAATGAAGAATGGGTGGAAGAATAATATATGTTTATATATTTGAATATAATTGCGTACCTATACGTATTTTAATATACATATATAAAATATAAAAAATATAGTCTATAATTTGTAATAAATTATAGAATCGGATCTGTATTTTTTATAAATCGAAATAAAATACAGATAATATATAAATATTTACAATTTTTGATTCTATAAATATATCTCTATTTATTACAAATTATTTTAGCTGTATACAAATATATACGATAACATATGTGGAGGGGTCAAAGCCATAGTAGTGTAAGTCAAATTTCTCCTCTCCTTCCTCCTCTTTTTTTCCTATTCCTCCACCCTCTCTGGGTTTGTCTTGCCAGCATCATAAAAAATTATTACGCATGTATGCATATCAATGTTTACTTATAAAGGTAAAAAAAGGCGCCAAGTACACGCATAGTAGTGTATATGTTGTTACCTCAAAAAAAGAGAAAGTGGTAGTATTATACCTCGAAAAAATATAAGTAACAAGTGGTAGACATAATCTTTATATCTCGAAAAATCTCGAAAAAATCTAAGCAGTAGTATCTTTATTTCCGAAAAATTATAACTCAAGTGATACACATCACAAAATTATGTTATCTTATCAAAAAGAAGAGTCACGCTTCAAGTGATCTATTACAATTACAAGAAAGAAATGATATCTTTTTAAATTACACCGCCAATTACAAAGAGAACATATATATTGCCTCAAAAAATAAATGTTGCACTACTTTGAAAAATCTTTACATTGTGTCAATTAAAAAAGAATGTATGATAACAATTTTATAAGATTAAAAAATTTTATTTAAATTTCTCAAGAAAATACAAGATATTTAAATACAAAGTTGACATGTGTATTTTTTAGTGGTTACAAAGAATTACAGAGGTAACAGTACAAAATAAAAATATTTTATTAAAATACATAAATTTTTCTTGTAAAAATACTTGGCGCTGCTAGACCTCGAAATTTTAAATAAATAAGGACAACAATAAATAAAAATAATTCAGAGAAGAATGCGACGAAAGTAACAAAATGATTATCAGCGTGGTGTGTATGTGCGAGCGAGTAATATAGGTGTGCGTGACGACGGCGAATAATGCGGCTTATAATTAAGTATAGGATAAGTTTATTTATTTATTTAAAATTTTAAGGTCTAGCAGCGCCAAGTATTTTTACAAGAAAAATTTATGTATTTTAATAAAATATTTTTCTTTTGTGCTGTTACCTTTGTAATTCTTTGTGACCACTAAAAAATACACATGTAAACTTTGTATTTAAATATCTTGTATTTCCTTGTGAAATTTAAATAAAATTTTTTAATCTTATAAAATTGTTATCATACATTCTTTTTTAATTGACACAATGTAAAGATTTTTCAAAGTAGTGCAACATTTATTTTTTGAGGCAATATATATGTTCTCTCTGTAATTGGCGCTGTAATTTAAAAAGATATCATTTCTTTCTTGTAATTGTAATAGATCACTTGAAGCGTGACTCTTCTTTTTGATAAGATAACATAATTTTGTGATGTGTATCACTTGAGTTATAATTTTTCGGAAATAAAGATACTACTGCTTAGATTTTTTCGAGATTTTTCGAGATATAAAGATTATGTCTACCACTTGTTACTTATATTTTTTCGAGGTATAATACTACCACTTTCTCTTTT
>JASTWP010002935.1:0-33588 GCA_030770255.1 Temnothorax ravouxi
ATACATATTGCACGCTTTGTCAGTATAATATATCTCTGAACGTGTTATGTTGACGTTTATTGTTGTTATTGTAGTGTAACCAATAAATAACAGAGCAATATAAACTGTTAAAAAACCCAAGTGGTTTTATACAAGACTAGCATGCCCCGCGGCTTCGCTCGCGACCTCATATGCATGGCTCTCATACGCGTAGCTTTTGCTATTTTTTAATTTTCAATATTACAAACTTATATTTCGGAAATAAAGCATTTCTATACAATAGTCTGGCATATACAGAATGTCCAAAAGAAAAGGTTTAATACTACAGGAGTAGTGGTTCGATTTCGGCATCCAAGTACGCTACACGTCGAAGGCATGACTTACAAACTTATTGATAACATGTACATACCAATATTTAACACAAAAGCATTTGCCTGCATCGTTATGTACTGTAATAACGAATGCAGATAAACGCACATCATGAGCAACTGAATACCCGATAGTGACTTAATTCAATATGGCCGCACCCTTCACTACCACTTGCATCTCGCACTCGCATCAGCTTTTCGGCAGTACGTCCATAGATCCCTGGTAACCATCTCCGATAGAAAACGATAAAAAAATTTCTTATCGTTTTTAATACGGTTAGTGAATCGTTTATTTACGGTACTCTATCAGAAACTCACGTTACAAAATACTTAGGATCCTATCGTAAATGTCTTATCAGCTATACATCAGTTTTTATCGTTTTTAATACGGTTAGTGAATCGTTTATTTACGGTACTCTATCAGAAACTCACGTTACAAAATACTTAGGATCCTATCGTAAATGTCTTATTAGCTATACATCAGTTTTTATCGTTTTTGATACGGTTAGTGAATCGTTTATTTACAGTACTCTATCAGAAACTCACGTTACAAAATACTTAGGATCCTATCGTAAATGTCTTATCAGCTGCACATCAGTTTCTATCGTTTTTAATATGGTTAATGAATTGTTTGAATCGGTTTTAGTCAATCCATTTCAATCGTTACGAATCGTGAATTAAGGAAACAGATTCATATCGATTCATTTCTTTCAATCGGTTTTTATCGTTTTGAAGAATGCCGGGAACGGGGCAACTAGCGTCAGGAGTCGGAGGCAGCCGGGCTCGGTTTTCGGTGTCCGGAACGGCTACCGCCAGGAGGTCCTTATATGAAGGGATCCCTCCAGTTACGATACTGGATTTCTCTGCTTTTTGCTTCGCAGGCGGTCTGCTTATATATTATAACTGGATGTATTTTAAATACGAGAAGCGTTTTTCATCATGCGCGGTTTAGCGGCATTGTCGCGAACTAATCGCCGATTTGGTTGATGCGGATTCAATTTATATCATTGATATACGATAGAAAACGAACCGATTTGCTGCTGTAAAGAAGTAGTCCGGGAGTCAGGGGATTAGATATTGAAGTTCACGGCGCAAAGCTGGAACTTTTTTAAATCGATTCTTATGATATTCCGTAACAAGTGTGTAAAGTCTCTAGAATCAACTCGGCCCGCTTCGCCTTTTGTTATTGCAAAATATATGTAAAAAAACGCGTTTCTGTATAGTTTTCTTTAAATAACTCCTTCTGTGTTGGTCAAACGACAAAACTTGAAGAGAGGAAAATTGTTCGGAAGGAAATTTCCTATAAGAATAAGCCTTAAAAAAATTGTTTTAAATTGCAAAATTGCAAAAAATACGCAAGAAAAGGGCCATTTTTACAGGTTTCCGAAAACTGGGTTAAAAATTATCATATTTAAGCGGACATTCACTCAATGATACCTTTCAGTATGCTGACAAGTGTGCACAAGGCTCGCCTCCAATTTTTATATGGCTGCCTATTAACAAATTATTTATGCAAATCGGGCGCTTGGCTCTCACGTCTGAACGGGTGAACTTATTTTGATGCACTTTATCGGAAATGAAAGGTAACGATGTCTAGTTTATAAATTTAAAATAAATTTTTTTTTTCTAAAATTTGACTATTATTTAAAACAATTTAAATTTCGCATATTAAATATCGGCGTTGTTTATTGGCGTAGAGTAATGCAAATAACACCATTGGTTTGCGTTTAAAAAATTATGAATTTAAAAAAAAAACGTCCCGATACGACCAATAGAAGCCGAGATAATTGACTTTTACATAATTGATGATTACAGCTAAACTATTTCATATTTTTACTTGAAATTTAATGTGAAGGTACTGGAGTGAGTACTTTAACGGTGGCATTTTTTTCGCTGCAATTCAACTGCCAGGTTCGGCGAAAAAAAATGTCGAATACAGCGGTTTTAGAGCGAGAGCGCTGGAGCGGACGCAGCGGCGCGCGGCGGCTCGACTGCGGTGGCTCGCAGGCGCGCGAGTCACCGCTGTTCCGCCAAACTCGCTTAATTAACAATTACTTTTCTCTGCAACAAAAGCACGTATCCAAACGATTTTTTTTTTAAATCTGCTTGAAATTTTCCGAATTTTATGATTATCACATTATGAATGTCATATTCTCAGTATTAACGGAGATAAACAAGATATATTAGGAAAAATACGTATTAATTAATAACAAATTATTTTTGATATTTTATACTGTATACAGTATAACATTTTATACTGTATACAGTATAAAATATCACAAATTATTTTTGTGATATTTTATACTGTATACAGTATAAAATTTTATGGCTGCCTATTAACAAATTATTTATGCAAATCGGGCGCTAGGCTCTCACGTCTGAACGGGTGAACTTATTTTGATGCACTTTATCGGAAATGAAAGGTAACGTCAATAAACAACGCCGATATTTAATATGCAAAATTTAAATTGTTTTAAATAATAGTCAAATTTTAGAAAAAAAAATTTTACTTTAAATTTATAAACTAGACATTGTTACCTTTCATTTCCGATAAAGTGCATCAAAATAAGTTCACCCGTTCAGACGTGAGAGCCAAGCGCCCGATTTGCATAAATAATTTGTTAATAGGCAGCCATATAAAAATTGGAGGCAAGCCTTGTGCACACTTGTTCAGCATACTGAAAGGTATTATTGAGTGAATGTCCGCTTAAATATGATAATTTTTAACCCAGTTTTCGGGAACCTGTAAAAATGGCCCTTTTCTTGCGTATTTTTTGCAATTTTGCAATTTAAAAAAATTTTTTAAATTTTTTTAAGGCTTATTTTTATAGGAAATTTTCTTCCGAACAATTTTCCTCTCTTCAAGTTTTGTCGTTTGACCAACACAGAAGGAGTTATTTAAAGAAAACTATACAGAAACGCGTTTTTTTAATATATTTTGCAATAACAAAAGGCGAAGCGGGCCGAGTTGATTCTAGAGACTTTACACACTTGTTACGGAATATCATAAGAATCGATTTAAAAAAGTTCCAGCTTTGCGCCGTAAACTTTAATATTCTCATTTTTTAATAGCCCTGACTCCCGGACTAAAGATGATAAGTTGTATGTCAAAAAATCCTGATAAGAAACGATAGATGTATCGGTTCGGTTAAGTTGTATAAATATCGACGAAATGTCTATCGTTTTAACCTTATAAAAACATATACAAAGTAGAAGGTTTTCAAGCGATTCAATTTATATCATTGATATACGATAGAAAACGAACCGATTTGCTGCCGTAAAAAAGATGATAAGTTGTATGTCGGAAAATCCTGATAAGAAACGATAGATGTATCGGTTCGGTTAAGTTGTATAAATATCGACGAGATGTCTATCGTTTTAACTTTATACAAACATATACAAAGTAGAAGGTTTTCAAACGATTCAATTTATATCATTGATATACGATAGAAAACGAACCGATTTGTTGCCGTAAAGAAGATGATAAGTTGTATGTCGGAAAATCCTGATAAGAAACGATAGATGTATCGGTTCGGTTAAGTTGTATAAATATCGACGAGATGTCTATCGTTTTAACCTTATACAAACATATACAAAGTAGAAGGTTTTCAAATGATTCAATTTATATCATTGATATACGATAGAAAACGAACCGATTTGCTGTCGTAAAGAAGATGATAAATTGTATGTCAGAAAATCCTGATAAGAAACGATAGATGTATCGGTTCGGTTAAGTCATATAAATATCGATAAGATGTCTATCATTTTATTCTTATATATCCGTATTAATGCATACGGTAAAATTATTACCATAAATAACGATACATATTATATCGTGTATATACGATTGATTCAGACAGGCAATAATTGTACATATAGAAAACGATTCATAACTATAAAATTTGTATAGTTATTTTCTTATTCAAACCTAAAACGATAGAAACCGATTCGATTCGATTAATGTTTTATCTGTCTTCTAAATATGCAACGATAGAACCGATAAGATACTATTAAAAACGATACAGATATAGCCGTTTTTAATCGTTTTCTATCGGAGATGGTTACCAGGGATGTTAGTGGTCTAGTATAAAAGTCTGTAGATATTATATATTTATAATATTATCTGTTGATGTAATTGAATTGGCACGACACCCGCACGGTATACGGGAGGTTCCAGGTTCAAACCCTGGCTGGGGTAATATTTTTTTGCAATAAAAAATTTAAACTATTTAACTTAGAAATTACATCAACGGACCAAAATCCCTTGGTCGAAATTAATAATGTCTCGATGTTTGATCCGAAAAAGTGCTGTGTGAATCCGACAAACCAAGTTGGCTCACGGTTTTTCTATGTTCATATCGGAAAGACGTTATATATTGCCAGTCACGGTCGATTTAAATTACTTTAATTGTTATTCTATATACTGGCGAAAGAAAATTTAGTATTATGTTTAATATTATTATATATTTACAACATTATGATAATAATATATATATTATGCATAGTTATATAGCTAATTTTGCATATTGTTTCGCGATTAACGCTGGAATGTTTTAATTTTAGTTCTGTTGTCAGCTTACCAGAAGTGACTGCTGAAATCCGCGCACACAGAAGTTGCACAGATATGGCCGCCTTTGTAATTAAGAATAAAACATTAGGATTGTAATTATACAGTTTTTTAGATAATTAAATTATTTTATATATGAAAAAAATCGAAATGCATCAGTTTTAGCCCTCCAGCAAGGGTTCGATTGCGTATCTTGAAATAATGAGGTAAAAATGACAAAAGTGAGAAAATTTATTAACGTGTCTATGATTTTATTTTTATCAAAATCTAGTAAACTCTGTCACTTTTGTCATTTTTACCTCGTTTCAAGATACACAATCGACCTCCAGAGTCATGTTCCAAAACTCACTCTGGGTAACTAAAATATATAGTTTACGTCACGTACACTATAGCATTTTAGTTAACTAGAGTGAGTTTTGGAACATGACCCAGACGTACGCGGCGGTTTATTTTATCGACTTTAAAAGTTGGCGGGAAGTCGACTTTTCGTCATAACGGGAAGTCGACTTTTCGTCACGACGGGAAGTCGACTTTTCGTCACGACGGGAAGTCGACTTTTCGTCATGACGGGAAGTCGACTTCTTGTCATGACGGAAAGTCGACTTTTAGTCGGCGTTTTTTGAGACATTCGCCGACTTCAAGTCGACTTCAAGTCGACTTTCGTCCTTAAAAAAGTCGACTTTTCTGCCAGTCAGTTTCGGTAAAAGTCGGTAGACTTAAAGTCGACTTTTTGCTCTTAGGGTAGAAGTAAGATTCAATGCGTACAAAAAAAATCCAACAAAAAATTATTTTAGTAATGCAAATACGGATGCAGAATGACAAGAAGAGCAGCAACAGTAGTTGCCGGATCTTGCGAGATATGGCGAGCAATCGAACAAGGACAGATGTCATTTCGTTAGACAAAGACATATAGGGAAAACAAAATTAGAAAGGTTGACATTATCGACATCGAGAAAGTTCGCCTGTCACTGGATCCCCAAGCAGTAAGGAAATCAACGGTATGGATTCGCTACTGCTTAGGCTGAAATTCCATGGTGCGGAATGGAAGTGCGGAATAGAGAATGCGTCATAGACACAGCCAAAATCAGAGCTATGCCGCATCAACGCATTCTGCAAATGTCTCCCGCCCTGTGCACATGGTGCGTCATAGACGAACAATGACGCATCCGGAATAAAAATAATTGATATAATAAACATTTTATTAAAATAATTCAAACGTTTTTATAAAAAATAATCTTTGTAATAGCAATAATAATTATTAATATAACATTAAATGAAATTTTATATTAAATATGAAAAAGTTGAAAACAATATGTTTAAATTTTTGAGCTGCATTGACGCATTTTTGGTCATTTTTCTGCACCATGTGAACAGGCCGGTCAAAGACTTGCGGAATGCGGAATGCGTGATGCAGCCTCGGCACAGTACTGTTGGTCTCGATCATACACGCCATACAGTATTGTTGACGTTTTTTGCTAATGCCCGTTCTAGACTGGAAGATGATCCTACTCTCGGCTCTAGTGTAGACGGGTAAAAATCTATAGTTTATGTATAGTTTATGTCACGTACACTATAGAAAGGAGGATGAGGTTGTAGCCGTACGGAGGTGTGATATTTTAACAATTAACAATCTTAGTGTCACCGACACGGTCGCCACTCGGTTTTTCCCGTTTACCGAGAACGGACTGATTAATCGCGATCTATTCGGAATACGCAATTCCCTTACTGATTCCCCTTTTCACCCTTTTGTTGCAGATTTACCCTGGATGTCGCCGGATCTCGGATCACCGCTTCTGGACCAAGCTGCAGGACTCCGACTGTGCACCGCCGTTTCTCGTCTCTGGAGCGTCGCTGGACCTTGGATGGATCTCCCCGGACGTACGCAGGACCGCCAACAGGTAAGTATCAGGATCAGGTAAGTTTATGAAGGTAAGTAATTTCTCACTGACTCGACTCTGAGTTTGTATTAGGTAAAATAATAATATATTTTCCTTTTCAGTAGTACAAGTTTCAAAGTTTTCACGCGACTATCGCGGGATATTCGTCCTTTGGTTACGAAACGCGAGACTCTAAGTTCCTTAGCTTTATCGACTATGAACGCAGATCGTGTTATCTCGGTGTTTGGCTGAGGAACGAATTCCTCGAGGGGTGTTTGTTCCTCCCTTTTATACCCTACGGCGCTGTACCCTGCCCCGGGGTAGCCACACCCCTGGCAACCAATGCCCGTCGTCCGTGCTCGGACTCCGACTTCCGCATTCCGTATGCCCGCATCTGGTCGCCATATGCGGGTACGCAAATAAGGCCATAAATCTATCACATTTTGACGGGTGCTCGGATTCCGCATACCTTCTAGAACGTTCCTGTTACTATGCGAAACTCACTTCCTTAGTTCGAGAACTTTCGTTGTCGTTTATATTAATTAGCTTTGATTATGATTTTCTTGGGAAGTGTGTCTCGCATTTACATTTAAGGCTCATCGTGATTCGCGTTTGCCGCCTCCCGCGGTCGGATTGCTGCCTTTTTAGCGTGGTCATGCTCGCGCCGTTCCTGTTTGGTATTTCCGGATTTTTTCGATTGGGATGACAAACTTTTGACTCCCCTTTACGGACCGTCCGGTTTTCCATCGCGTCGGATGTTTGGTTTGGCCATGGCCCAGACCATCCGTTTGCTTGCACTTTTCGTGTGTTCGCGCGTTTTGTTTAGGCATATTCTGTCGATAATGCGTTTGGTCATGCTTTCGGCGCTTCCGCTCGTCGGATCGCGGGTTTGCTCGTCGAGTCTTTTTATTTGTTCGATTCTAACCTACTTCACGTGGGTACCCGGTTTCTGGGTCCCCCCGTTAGCCTGGGGTACTGACCATGGTCAATTCTCCTGCTATTCGAATAATCGGCGCTTCGTTATTTCCCGCGTCTCTATTCTCGGTCGGCAAGGACGCGGCGATCAAGTCATCACCCGACTGTTTCCGTTCCTATCGATGCTCGGTCGCCTGGTTCGATTCGCGGCGGTCGGTATGCCCTACCGTTAACTCCCCATCTTTCGTACCTACGCCTGCCAGCTTGCGTTTGTCTGGTTCGCCGCTTGAACCACGGTCGGTATGTATGGTTTCTGACGGTAGCTTACCATCGTTGTGTTATTACCCTATCTGGTGATCCTGCGTAATTTTAATTCAAATGCGCGCTCTTCCATTTGCATTTTCCCTTTTCTCGGGGTGAATCTTGTGCTCGTTGAAATATGAACAAGAAAATAATAATAATGGAAATATGAAAGAAAAATCGTGGTATTTATTCGAAACTTAACTGACATGTCTTTAATTTTCCAGGTGCCGCGATAAACTTAATATATTCCGCATCCTGTGCGGTTAATCAACAAAACAAATTTTGCACTCTCGCGCAGTTACCCTAATACTATATTTTTTTAACGGCGCTGTACTGTGGCCTTTTCTTATTACTATTCGCTAAACCTACGTTCTATACTATCTTAGCCTATAAGTCTTTATTTACATCGACGTTCGTACCGGTCCGGATACGCTCTCCGTCCATCAACGCCGCCCTCTTCGTCTCGTCCAGGGAATATATATATCCCGGCTCCATTCCCGGCACCCTCCGGAACGTCCGTCTCTCCAGCGTCTCGATGGCCGTTATTCTCGGCGGGCACCTTCCAACCTTGTCGTATGGGAGGCGCGAGTCAGCCGTTGGTCTCATTCTCCCCGTCAGCGGGGTGTCGCGCGGTCCGCGCGAGTCCTCGCTATCGCCCTTTTTTGAGGCCATTCGGCGTCTCGCCTCCCGTTCGTGGCGGGACTCCCTCCTTACGGCCAGGTCCTCCTCGTGTTCTATCGAGAACACCTGGCTGATCCGACCGTATGCTTCCTTCTTTGCCCGTCTGTTGGAAGTTTTCCTGGCGGTTGTGGTCGTTACTGTCACTTCGTGACGCGTGGTCTGTGAGACGACCGCCCTTTCTTCGTCCTCGCTGGAGTCGGAATCTGAGGAGTCGATCCAGCGTGCTCTCCTCTTTCCTCCCCGTTTCCCGGTGCTCGTGCTTGGTATGGACGGGTCCGCCTCGATCACGAGGTGCTCCGGTTGACTTTCCTCCCGTGCACCCTTGGTTTTTGGGGTATCCCGTGCCTCAGTGTTCGCGTGGTCGGGCGAATCGTGTTCATCCGTGGCCTGTTCCTCCTCGCTTTCCCAGTCGCTGCGGCGGTCGTCTTGCTCCTGGCCTTCCGGTGCGCTTTCTTCCGGTGCGTCCCGCTCGTTCCCCGGGTCGTTGTCGTCCTCGTTCTCCTCACCACCGTCACTGGGCTCGTCCTCGTTGGTTCTGCGCAGAGGCGTCATCTCGGCGGTCAGAACGAGTTGGTCGCCCTCGATGTCGGCGATGATGCGGAACGGCTTTGGGTCTCCCGGATCTTCGTATTTTACCGATATTCCGATGGTGACCCTGGCCACGGTAGCCCCCGTCTCGGGATCTCGTACCCTTAAGTTCCGGCACTCTCCCATCGGTATACCCTTCGCCTTCTGCAATCGCGCGATCTTCGCTACGATCTGCTTCGCTTTTTCTTTTTCTTCCAGCGACGGTGGTTCCGCTGGACTTGCCATTGCGAACTTTTCGCCCAGGCACATCACTCGTTGAATCGCTTGGCGATCTTCCGCGGCTAAGATGCGCTGGTCGAGCAGGTGGAGGATTGTGTCCTCCCTTGCGGCTAGGGTTGTCTGCTGCTGTGCCATCGCTCGTCGGTTGGTCGTGCCGTGTGTGCGAGACAATGTGGTTCGAACGACTGTTCGCGTATGTCTCGCCTTACTTGCCGATGTGCGTTTCATCCCCACTTTTCGGTTAATGGTTCGTTCACGATGATTGCGGGCTCGCGTAGTACCGCTGTGTTTACGTTGCCCGCGTTCCACAAGTTGTTTACCTATCCTTGTGGCCCGATGTCTGTACGCTGTGCCGCATTCCTTTCGGTATACCGGGTGTCTCAATTTGGTGATCCTTGTGTTGGTCCTGTAGCTGGCCCGCGCGGTGACTCTGTTGGTGAACCTTCCTCGTCGGTCCCTCTCTCTTCCCAGAGCCCGCATCCTGGCGCGCCAACGTGGCGTTTTGGGGTTGCGGAGGTCACATGCGTTCCTTATTTTTCGTCCCTTTGCGTCGACACTCCCCGTCATTTTTGACGTTTCGGGGTTACCTTTTTCGATCCTTTTGCCATGGTTTTTTTTCTTTATCGTCACCTCGTGGCAGATTATGACACTCATCTCATTTTCTTCCGTTTGTTTCAGGTCGTCGTGGGACTTATCTTCCTCCATTGGGATGGCCCCTTCGTCAGCTTCCGCCTCGTCCATATTGACGGATATCTCACGTGGCTGTGGTTCCTCCCTCATCTGGATCGATTCGCCGTGGTCATCCCCTTCGCCGTCTTCCATATCGATGGACATCTCGCTCACCGGGGTAAGTTCTCCGTTCTGTCGCCTTGTTTTGATAAACATCTTGCCATCCTCCCTTAGGCTACTCTGCCCTCGGAGTCCCTGGCAAAAGTCCTCGTAGTCGAGGGTGGACGTGTCACTGTCATTTGGGTCGACCCACATGGCGTTTATTGTGATCACTTGGTGTTCCCCCACCACTACTACCTCACTACTGTCACTTCGGTTTTGCTCTACCACCGCGCACTCGTCACTTTCGCTGTCCGTGGGTGGTGGTCGTATTCTTCGTACGGTGACACTCCAGGGCTCGTCCGAATCCGGATGTCCCTGTCCAATTCCTTCTTCTTCCTCCGACTCCGTTGATGTTTGCAGGAGACGGGACACGATGGCCCTCCACGGCTCTCCAGTTCCTTGATCGGCCGGACTTGGCGTTCTCCTCGCCTGCGCCTGTGCTCCGAGTGCCTCCTCCGCTGATCGACTGGACGACGAGATGTCAATCGTCTCGTCTCGGGTTTGCTCGCGTATCCCCACTCCTCCAATGCCTCGCGCTACCTCTCCGAACGACTCGCCATCCGTATCTGGTGGCCGGTCGTTCTCGCCTTCGGATAGGTTTAGCGGGAGTCTGCCACGCCTACTCGGGTAGTGTCTTCCCCCACTACTGTTACCCCCACCATCGGAGTCGCTATCGCCCTCCGTTTGGCTGTGGGCATGGCCATCCGTCTCCGGTGGCCTATCGCTCTCGCTTCCGGATGGGTTTAGCGGGAGTCTGCCACGCCTACTCGGGTAGTGTCTTCCCCCACTACTGTTACCCCCACCATTGGAGTCGCTAGCGCTGTCGGTTTGGCGACGGACTTGGCCATTGCCTCCATCGTCCAAGTCCGATTCGTCGGTGGTCCCTTCTTCTTCGGGCTCCGGTTCCGTTTCGGACTCGTCACCTTCGTAGCTGTCGTCATCGTCCGACTCCCCGTCATTCCTGGGTCCTCCATCTTCGTCATGCCCCTCGTCGTAACCTTCATCTCCTTCTCGTTCGTCTTCTCGCAGCGCTGCTTCGCGATGTGGCTTTAACTGCCGCGCATTGAACACGCCGATGGTTTGGCCATCCAAGTCCTCGATTAAGTAAGCGTTCGGGCGTATAATGCTTTGGACCCGGTATGGTCCCTCGTATACTAGATGGATTTTCCTCGTTAATCTACGTCTGGCGTCCGACCTCCGGTGGAGCTTGACCCATACGCGCTGTCCCTCGTGGTACGCGGCTGTCCCATGCTTGTCCGCTTGGAGTTTCCGCTTTCTTGCCGCCTCGGCTAGGCGTTGCCTCGCCCTCTCGATCTTGTCGGCCCACAGCTGCTGGTTCTCCGGATCTTCTCGGGGAATCAGTACGGGGTCTAAGGCGCTAAGGTGGCCATTTTCGCCGTTATTAAGTTCGATCGGGGTATACCCGTGGGACGCGTGTCTCGTGTGATTAATCACCTCCTCCGCACGGTCGATTACCCTATGCCACGCATGCTGTCTATGGCTCGAATATGTTCTTATTATTCGCCCTAATTCGCGCATGACGCGTTCGACCGGGTTGGATTGCGGGTTATACGGTGACGTACGCCTAACCTCGAAGCCCTTCTGGTCGGCGAATTCACGCCATCGGTCGGTCATGAATTGGCCGCCATTGTCGGTTAATATCGTCTGTGGGATCCCTACCTCCGCGAAGAATCTGTTTTCCAGATTCTGTACTATGGTATCGAGACGCTGGTCTCGCATTGGGAATAGTTTTACGAATTTGGAAAACTGATCCATTATTACTAATATGTATTTATACCCATGGTGTGTCGCGGGTAATGGGCCGAAAATGTCCAATGACAATGTTTCGCCCGGCGCTTCCGGCAATCTATAATATTGGGTTCCCACAGTCGGTTTTGTATAATACTTAGTGGCTTGGCATGTTTCGCATGACGCCACCACGTCGCGTGCTACACGCGCAAAGTTCGGACCGTCGAAATAGCGTTTCAAGAAGTCATATGTCTTGTCCGTTCCGAAATGGATCAACAGCTGGTGTGCGTTTCGCGCTATTCTCCATGTTATTCCGCGGGGTAATGCTATTTTTTCCCCGTCATCGCGGTTAATTCGTACCAATCCATCCCGTTCATACACCATTTCCGGATGGTTCTGTCTTGCTTCTTGGAGCGCTATCTCGTCATGTTGAGCGTTTCTTATAACCTCAATCCACGCGTGGGTATCTATTCCCTGATTTTCGTCGCGTATCAAGGCTATTCGTTTGACCATCTCACTAGTTACGTCCGTGTTTACGGCTTTACGCGAAAGTGCGTCTGCTATTTCGTTTTCTCTCCCGGGCAAATGGACTATCTCTAGGTCAAATTCTTGAAGGAACGCGAACCAACGTGCGATTCTTCCGTTGTTTTGTACGCAAGTGCTAAGGAATTTCAAGGCCTGGTGGTCTGTGTGTACGCGCACGTGTCTGCCTAGCAACAACGTGTGCCACTTTCGCAACGCCCATACTAACGCTAAGCATTCTAACTCTGTGACGGTATAGTTATTTTCCGCGCCCTTCAAACTCCGACTCGCGTACCCAATCGTCTGTCGCACTTCCGCGTTCGCATCTCCGCTGTATTGGTACAGCCTAGCGCCAAGCCCCGTCCGTGCCGCGTCCACGTATATTCCGTAACGCGCGTCTGGTCGGAACAAATATAATTCTGGCGCTTCCCGGAACGCTTGCTTGATGCTTTTGAACGCGTTCTGGCGTTCGGATGTCCAGTCGAATTTTTGCCCCTTTTTGAGTAATTCTTCCAACGGCTTGGTCATTCTCGCGAGATTTCGAATGAAACGGCGATCCCAGTTCACCAATCCTAGGAACGACTGTACGTGTTTCTTCGTCCTTGGTCTCTCGAAATTTTCGATCGCCATTCTTGTTTCTTCATTTATCTCGGCCTTGATTTCGTTGAACGTGTGTCCTAGAAACTTAATCTCTTCACGCAGGAACTCACATTTTGCGCGATTTAATTTAAATCCTGCGCTTTCCAGCTTTGACAATACCCATTCAAGGTGCATCAGGTGCTCTTCCAACGTGTCGGACGCGATCAGGACGTCGTCGAGGTAGACCAACAGGAAGTCCTGGTCTCCCAATGTTCCGTGCATGGCCCTCGTGAATGACGCACCTGAGGTTTTCAGGCCAAATGGCATGCGTTTAAAGACGTATGTTTGTCCGTCGAACAGAAACCCGGCGTACTGCATTGATTCCGGTGTCAGTGGAATTTGCCAAAAGGCATTCGTTATGTCCAAGGTCGTGAACCATTTCTTCTTGCCTATACGCCTAAATACTTCTTCGATGGTCGGCGGTTGAGCGTGATCGTTTTTCATCTGTTTGTTGATCTCGCGCGCGTCGAGGCACAGCCGAATGTCACCGTTCTTCTTGATAACAACTACCAAGGGATTGACGTACTGTGTTGCTTGTTTTCGTACGATGCCCTTGCTCTCAAGATCCCTGATATACTTTCTGACCCGTTCCATATGGATCTCGGGTATTGGGTACGTTTTCCGCTTATACGGCCTGGTCACGTTCATCTCAATTTTATGCTTATAATTGTTGATAAGACCAATTTCGCCATTGAACAGCTCAGCATGGTTGTCCAAGATTTCTTGCAATTGCGTCTCGGCGTCTTCGCGCCTCATGGCGTTTAACCGTATAATGGGGTGGATAGTTTTTCTGAACCTCACATCGATTTCGTCGTCGCACGCTAATTCCATGCGATATTTAACCAAGAAATCGATTCCTAATACGATCTCGTATGCCAAGTTTTCCACTATGAAGAATTCGTGGGTATATTGTTCGCCTTTATACTGAAATTTAATGCGCACTTTATTCGAAATAATAGCCCCTCTTTCGGAAAACGCACCTTTCAGGGTGAATTTTTTGATGGGTAGTAGTTCCATTTCCTCGCCTGCCTCTCGTAGCTGTTGGTAGAACGCGCGCGTCATCGCCGTGACCTGCGCTCCTGTGTCAATCAAAGCTTTCGTCTGGCAACTTCCAAATTTCATCTGAATCATCGGCACGTCCGCTTGGTCGTACCGCTTATTCTGCTCCTTTGCCATGTCCTCGTCGAGCTCTTGGACGATTTCGCGCGTCCTTATGATATTCAATGGACTGTCGACCATTAAAGTTTCATCTTCGCTGGTTGTTGTTTGCGTAATGACGCAGCATGTCTTCCCGTCCACGCTGTACTCGTCCTCACTCGATACGACATGGTCGCTCTCTTCATCTTTATCGAGTGTTACGGGATCATCCGCATGACTTACGGCCGTTATTGCCGCCATTTTCCGCCCTTTGTCGCGCGTACTCCCCTGACCTTTGGGATACGGCGTTGACTGTTTGGCGTCGTGACCCCGCCTCGTGCTATTCTCACGCTCGCGTGTATATCGCGTTGTATTCTGTTTGCCGTTGTCGTCTCCACTATCTGGAGGCTCGCCCGTGTCAACCGCGCCCTTGCGCCTCGCCTCCGGTGAGTCCGTCTTCCGCCAGCTCGTCGATTTTTTGTATGACGACTGTGCCGATTGGCTCGCCATGTCGCGTCTGGCGGAGTTGTTCCGACGTCCTTCGCCCCGTCGGTCGTTCGCGCCTCCGCGATTGGTCGATGCGTCGGACATTTTGTTTGCGTTACTGCCGCGGCCGTACGTTGATTTCTCGTAGCCGCCCTGGTTCGCGCGACGCGCTTCTCCGCGTAATCGTCGCGTTTCTCTTTCGTTCTCTAATGTGTCCAACATGTCCACCATGTCGTTCACTGTTTTAACGACGGATGGCCTTAACTCTCTGGCCACATTCTGCGTCGAAATGTTCACGCACCGTCTGGACGATCTCCTCGTCCGTCATAGGTGGTAGCAGCGTTTTTGCTTGACGCGCCACGCCCAAAGCGTATTCCGCCATTGACATATTTTCCTCGTTGGCCCTGTACTTGCCAAAATATACGCGCTGTCTAAAACGCATTTGGGCTTGGCATCCCCAATACGTCTGTGTGAACAGGCGCTTTATCTCGCATATGTCGTCCGCTTGCTGTAGCTCATACCACTGGCTAGCCGCCCCACGCATACAACGTCCAAAGTAGTGTAGCTGCTCGTCCTCCGGCACGTTCTCATAAATTGCTAGTTTTTCAAACTTTTGCAAAAATCTCATGGGATTCTGCTTATCACTTTTGCCAGAGTATTTTAGTTCGTCGAAGGGGTTTTTTATCCACCCTCCGCGTGGAAGTCTTACCTGCAGCGGCAGTATATCCATGGGCACATTACGCCGCTGTTGTTCGTCGTCGTAGCTCCGTGAAGCTATTTTTTTCTCGGCTTGGTCGGCCGATAGCTCGCGTACGCTGCGATTGTGATCAGGCGAACTCGCGATTCTCGCCCGTTACTTGTCTCATCTGCTCCAACTGCTCGGTTATGTGCCGCATCATCTCTGCGAACTCGGCATTTTGTCTGGCTAAAGCCGCCAATGTCGGTACTTCTCTCGCCCGTTCGGCATCATTGCTCAAATTTAGTACCTGATTGACCTCTTGGTTTTGGTCAACCGGCAATCTATTTTCGTCCGCCATTGTATTTGCGTCGATGTCTATCGTTCTATTCACCACCGTTGTTTGGAGTCCGTGCGATCGGGTGTGTTGTCCTACCGGGGAATGTTGCAGATTTGGCATCCCCGATGTCGATTTCGACCGCCGTCCTCCGCCTCTCTTTTGGATTTTGGGACCCGTTTTGCAACTTGGTGGTCCACCCAGTGATTATAATCCCCACGTTTTGCTCGTCTCTTGAATTTCGGGGCGCACGGAATGCCCGTACGTTTCTCCTACCGCGTTTGTGTAACCGGGCTATGGTATGCTTTTCGGTTATGCGTGTGGACTTACGCACGTTTTTATGATGCTTCCGCGCATCTCACCGTCCGTCAATTCAATTGCTTGTACGTGTGATTTAATTTTTTGGCCCGGTTTGCCCGTCACACCACCAGCTGCGGTGTTAACCCGGGCGTTTCGCTTCAAAAGCGCTACCTTTCTGCCACTTTATACGTGGTCGTAATTGACCCCTTTTACGTTAACATCGCTCCTACGGTGTAACGGGTGTCTTGATGTGTTTCGAAGTTTTCGCTCCTTATTATTTTTACTGCTCCGCGCTTCGCGTCGATTCACGCCGAACATCCGTGTCCTCTAACGCGATTGTGTTTCGACCGCCGGATCTGTCGGTCCCGCGATCTCGCGTTATTCGTGGCGCACGTTGTTGCGATATTCGTTGACGCGTGTGCTTTCGTTAATACGTTACTTCGCGCTACAGTTTACCAAATTTTCCTTAGCCCCTTATAATATTGGCGTACCGTTTTCGTTTCGCGACCTTTTCTCGACGTTTCGGCTTAAGGCCCGATGGTCAGCGTCGTACGCTCTCCACGCGAATTGTTTTCGCCGTGACTCTATTGCTATAGATCCCGTGGCTTCGCGTCTTTCGTCGCACGTGGTATCACGTTCCCACCGAATCACTCTTATACTTTCACACGTCTTATTATCGGCCTGTTTCTACGGTTTACGCTCTGTGCTTTTCGCACGATATTTTCCACCAATCCTCGTTGCACGCTATTGTTCTTTACCGGATTAATCACGTTTCAATTTACGAACTCGGTTATGCCTAAACGAGTCCTGTCACGGTCGCCATTTTATCGCGGGTTGTGTCTCCTTTCCGTGTACCTGGCAAGCATCGGTGCGTTTTTTAGGCGCTACGTTTCCGAGATTACAGGGTCTCGCCAGGTAACTTCGTTCGCTCCTATCCACGTGAAATAATCGTCGTCGAGGCCGCCCCTCACTGTAGCCGTACGGAGGTGTGATATTTTAACAATTAACAATCTTAGTGTCACCGACACGGTCGCCACTCGGTTTTTCCCGTTTACCGAGAACGGACTGATTAATCGCGATCTATTCGGAATACGCAATTCCCTTACTGATTCCCCTTTTCACCCTTTTGTTGCAGATTTACCCTGGATGTTGCCGGATCTCGGATCACCGCTTCTGGACCAAGCTGCAGGACTCCGACTGTGCACCGCCGTTTCTCGTCTCTGGAGCGTCGCTGGACCTTGGATGGATCTCCCCGGACGTACGCAGGACCGCCAACAGGTAAGTATCAGGATCAGGTAAGTTTATGAAGGTAAGTAATTTCTCACTGACTCGACTCTGAGTTTGTATTAGGTAAAATAATAATATATTTTCCTTTTCAGTAGTACAAGTTTCAAAGTTTTCACGCGACTATCGCGGGATATTCGTCCTTTGGTTACGAAACGCGAGACTCTAAGTTCCTTAGCTTTATCGACTATGAACGCAGATCGTGTTATCTCGGTGTTTGGCTGAGGAACGAATTCCTCGAGGGGTGTTTGTTCCTCCCTTTTATACCCTACGGCGCTGTACCCTGCCCCGGGGTAGCCACACCCCTGGCAACCAATGCCCGTCGTCCGTGCTCGGACTCCGACTTCCGCATTCCGTATGCCCGCATCTGGTCGCCATATGCGGGTACGCAAATAAGGCCATAAATCTATCACATTTTGACGGGTGCTCGGATTCCGCATACCTTCTAGAACGTTCCTGTTACTATGCGAAACTCACTTCCTTAGTTCGAGAACTTTCGTTGTCGTTTATATTAATTAGCTTTGATTATGATTTTCTTGGGAAGTGTGTCTCGCATTTACACTTAAGGCTCATCGTGATTCGCGTTTGCCGCCTCCCGCGGTCGGATTAGCTGTCCTTTTTAGCGTGGTCATGCTCGCGCCGTTCCTGTTTGGTATTTCCGGATTTTTTCGATTGGGATGACAAACTTTTGACTCCCCTTTACGGACCGTCCGGTTTTCCATCGCGTCGGATGTTTGGTTTGGCCATGGCCCAGACCATCCGTTTGCTTGCACTTTTCGTGTGTTCGCGCGTCTTGTTTAGGCATATTCTGTCGATAATACGTTTGGTCATGCTTTCGGCGCTTCCGCTCGTCGGATCGCGGATTTGCTCGTCGAGTCTTTTTATTTGTTCGATTCTAACCTACTTCACGTGGGTACCCGGTTTCTGGGTCCCCCCGTTAGCCTGGGGTACTGACCATGGTCAATTCTCCTGCTATTCGAATAATCGGCGCTTCGTTATTTCCCGCGTCTCTATTCTCGGTCGGCAAGGACGCGGCGATCAAGTCATCACCCGACTGTTTCCGTTCCTATCGATGCTCGGTCGCCTGGTTCGATTCGCGGCGGTCGGTATGCCCTACCGTTAACTCCCCATCTTTCGTACCTACGCCTGCCAGCTTGCGTTTGTCTGGTTCGCCGCTTGAACCACGGTCGGTATGTATGGTTTCTGACGGTAGCTTACCATCGTTGTGTTATTACCCTATCTGGTGATCCTGCGTAATTTTAATTCAAATGCGCGCTCTTCCATTTGCATTTTCCCTTTTCTCGGGGTGAATCTTGTGCTCGTTGAAATATGAACAAGAAAATAATAATAATGGAAATATGAAAGAAAAAATCGTGGTATTTATTCGAAACTTAACTGACATGTCTTTAATTTTCCAGGTGCCGCGCTACCTCGTGACTTGCGCGATAAACTTAATATATTCCGCATCCTGTGCGGTTAATCAACAAAACAAATTCTACACTCTCGCGCAGTTACCCTAATAATGTATTTTTTTAACGGCGCTGTACTGTGGCCTTTTCTTATTACTATTCGCTAAACCTACGTTCTATACTATCTTAGCCTATAAGTCTTTATTTACATCGACGTTCGTACCGGTCCGGATACGCTCTCCGTCCATCAACGCCGCCCTCTTCGTCTCGTCCAGGGAATATATATATATCCCGGCTCCATTCCCGGCACCCTCCGGAACGTCCGTCTCTCCAGCGTCTCGATGGCCGTTATTCTCGGCGGGCACCTTCCAACCTTGTCGTATGGGAGGCGCGAGTCAGCCGTTGGTCTCAAGGTTAGGTTAGGTTAGGTTAGGTTAGGTTAGGTTGTGACCGGAACAACGAGTAATTCTTATGAAATTATCAATCTAGCCACTTACTTTGGCTGAAATAACGGTCGCCACTGTATTTTGAGCATAAACACAGAAAGCCGTTACGCCCGGTCCTTCCTGCAGCAAGATGGCTGCCGTCTTCTACGCTGCGAACGTGTCTGAACTTGTCGACCACGCCCTTATATGCGACGACGTAATTTATAATGGATAGGATCTTTCAGGCGCACGAATAAATACACCCACGGATTACTTTTAATAATAATAAAAGATTTAATAAATCCGGTGTACAGGAATGATTCTCGCCGCGTACGAAAGATAAATCTAACGACGGGTAAGAGCTTATCACGACTTGTCGTCGGAATGCCGCGCTGGATATTCCCGATGAATACCCGTTCACACGCGTGCACGATCTCTTCTCTCGAGATATTATTCACGCTAATATCGTTAGCGGTCAACGGGATAAGTTCAACGGGCTCGGATGTTAATGCGAAAACCGATTGCTAAGAATACGTGTTAACGCGCCGATTACTCGCGAAGAACTGTCCGGGAGGAACGGGTCGGGCTCTCCCACTTTAACGGCCGCGCATGCGCGGTTGGTATCTTTCGGCTTGCGTTAACGCTCTCGGCCAATCGCGAACTCGGGTGTTGGGCGACGCGATCCCAGGATAGCGCTTCTCCAATCACGGCCACACTGAGCCGATCTTCCGGCTCAGCTCTCGAGAACTGAGTGCCTGTCACCTCATTGGACGGCGGACATTGCCTTGATTCATGCATGACGAATGCCAGCCGTCGCAATGCTACTCGCGACGTGTCACCCGGAATATATCCGAGTGACCTTCAAATGGTCATTGGACGAACCAGGACTCCTCAGGTAAGTACCCGCGTGTAGGACTAATCATTTTCTAATCCCCTTTTCTTTATTTTCAGGTACCGGACTCCCCATGGATCGTCTCGCCCAGTCATTGGACGGTAAGTATATGGTAAGTATCTTTCACGCGGTAATTCTTATAATCTACCGCGCGCATGTATTGTCGCTTAAAATTACTTAGTCTGACAGGAATATAACTAAACATATCGTATATAAACGAAAATAACGCGTTCGCAACTTTTCTCGCTGTTCTCGAGCCGTGCTCGCTTCTCATTGGTCGGTTGCTCGCGAAATTGACTGAGTTGACATAAATCATAAGAAATTATATAATTCAACTATTGTTGATAAAATAAGGCCAGGATACGTTCCTATGGGCCGTCACTGTCGACTAGAATGACTCTGGAATTGAATCTAATTCAAACTCCGTAAAATAATTATGAATAAGCCATGGTCGCTTCCCATTGGCTAAGACACGTGCGCGATCGCGAAATTCAAACTGAATTAATAAAACTCGTATGAATCAACGTAAAATCGTTCCCCGCGTTTCTGAATCGCGTAATTGGTCCTGGAACTGTGTAAAATTGCATAATCGCTCAATCGACGTCACGCATCACTCGCGGATCTATCTCGCTTCCTAAAACTAATACGTACGCTGTGTAAAGTGTAAAAAGTGTCATGATTATGTTTATATCGGGAAATGTTACTATCAAAGGGAAGAAAAGGATAACCGTTACGATTATGTACTCCTTTAGCTTCATGGTGCCCTATTGGCTCTATATATTGTATAAAGTATCAAAAGTATTGAAATTATTGAAATGATGTAAATTGACGTTAATATCACGCTTCTGCGTTTCTCCGGATTCATTATAGTGAATGTATGATGTACAAAGTGTAAATTATTAAAATAGCGAATAAAATGAAAACTGCTGTTATTATTAATATCGTTGTTTGATCTACGATCCTGTTACTCGCTTCTGCGAATTCTACGTGTTTGACTCGCGTTCTGGCCTCCGATTGGCTCATCTCAACTATTGTGTCTCGCGTATGTTTCTCTCGTTTGGAAAGGTGTGGAATAGGTGAAAGGTAAGTGTGTTTGTTTAATTTATTAAATCTCTGATGCGTTTGCATGCTATGTGGCGTACTCGGTATGCTTAATACTAATCTTACCTTAAAATCACTAAAATCTCGTCGTATCAAAATATCCGCGTCTCTCGCGATAAAATAAACTTAAAATTGAACGTAAAATACCTTTGGTACATTGAATTGCACGATAATGCTCTCTTTCTTTTAAAACAATCTCGTCGCTTGACGTTAAACTATATCGAAATAATGTCTCTCAACCGCGAATCGGGGTGAATCGATCTACAGTGGGAGGGATGCACCTGCCGCTGTCTCCTGCGACGTCTGCTCCTCTGCCCTCGGCTCCCCGTTCGATTGGTCGTCGCTCTGCTGCTGCTGCTGCTGATCTCCAGCGGGCTGTAGCCCACCTTGCCTTATGACCTGTTGTATCTCTGCCTCCGCCAATCCCTCGTAGATCTCTCGCTCGGTCAGGCCTTCCTCGGCGAAGATCTCTACTTCCTGGATAGCCAACTCCTGGGATTGGTCGGCTGGATCGTTCGTATCGACGAGCTTCCCCACGCCTGGGTCGGTCGTCATCTCCTCGAGCCCCGTGATTGGCTGCTGCTTGTCTAAACACCGAGAAGTGTCCGAGCTTGAAGTGACTGGCCTTTGGCCGTCGACTTCATACTCCTCGGCAATTCCTTTATTAGAATTTTTCTAAGAACGGAATTCTTAATCTGATCGGTTCTTGTCGGTAGTTTTTGAGAAATGTTGTCAGTCTCTTCCTCGCTTGACTCACTTGATATTTGCGAGTATCTTCTTATTTTCTTTATGGCTTTATCCGCCGATTTTCTCGGTAGTTTTTTAACCTGTAGTTGCGTCTTTTTGCTGGATATTATCGCTGGCTTGTTGGATTTTTTCTTATCCTCCTTCGACGTTGTTTTGGCTGTTCTTTGGTCCTTTGCCGCGTCTGATGTCGCTCGCTTGATCGTCATTGGCTGGTTATCCTCCAACGGTTTTGGCGCTATTTTTCTGAGCGTGCCTACGCTTCCCGAAGGCAATAACACTAATTGTTGCTGCTCTCCGATGTTTTGTTGTGGCAATATCATTAGGGTTGCTGGTGTGGACTCGATACTCGTTGCGCTCGTACTGGCTGTCGCTATTGGTTTGCCCGTAGTCGCGTGTGTTATGTCGTTGGCCTTTATCGACGATTCTGCCATGCCTTTTTCTATCTTCGTGCTTATCTCGTAAGAGAATTCCCTGGTGTCACTCTGCTTTCTTATATCTCGAATGACGTGTAACATTTTTACCTCGGCAATTGGCTTTCCCTCGTTGTCCTTCACCACGTGACTTCCCGCGTCGAAGACGTTTCTCCCGCGAGCTATCTCACATTGTTTAATCACTTCGATCGTTGTGTTTTGCGCCGCGATCTCAGTGCTGTCATAAGTTTCCTCGTCGCTTTCGACGGGTGAGAGGTTTTTCTCGTAATTAACCATGCACTCGACTCTTTTCTCTCGGACGTTCAGCATCCTGCGCTGTTCCGCGTACCTCTTCATCTTCCTCTGTACGTTGTTCTCCCATCGTTCCAGCTTTCTTTTCTGTTTCTCCATCGTATGATTATTTCCGATGTCGATGTTGTTCTTGCGTAATCTCGCACTCGTGTTCACTTTTCGTTTACGAGCTGTCAGTTGACCGTTCACCACGGTGTCCCGACTGTATCTGCCGTTGTGGCGCTCGCCGCGCATGGCGTTGCGCACAAGCGTTAAGGCTGTGTCGCTGATTGCGATTTCGTTCTCGCCGTTGATTGGCTGTGCTATCCATTTTCCTGGATTGTCCATAAATCTCGCATTACGGATTAATATTCCTCCGCTGCGTTCTTCCTCTATCATTCCATTAACTGTTTTCTGGCATTGGTATCCATTCTTCGTCGAGATTTTCATCATATTCCCACGTTGAGTGGCTCGACGCTATGCTCAGTTCATCCATCTCTCTCGGACGTTGATTATTATTGTTCTCCTCCATTTCGACATTTTGATAGTCGTATCTACTTTCTCGAGTATCTTCTCGATTATTATTGTTGTTATTTTCGTCCTCTTCGACGATTTCTCTCTTCTTCGTCATCTTCTATACTGCTCTCCGACAGCATTATTTCGTCTGGAGATTCTGGTTCTCCTCTCGGTTTCGAATACGGTTTAAACGATTCTGTGTCGCTGTTTTCCGAATCTTCTTCTTCCTTTACTAATTTCTCTTTTCTTTCTGTTTCAGATTCATCGCTCGAGTTCAGGCTGCTACATTGAGTCAAATGGAACCAATCCACCAATGGCGATTGTTTGTTTTCCTCCGCGAATCTCACGGTTTTCGCTGGCTTCATGTTTTCGCATTCCATTGGCTCTTCTCCTCGGCAATCCTCTGGTTCTTCTCTTTCTAAGGATTCGGTCCACATTCTATTGGCCTCCTCCATAATTCTTTCCTCATCGCTGAGTGTTATTTCTCCCTCCTTTTCCGGTTCTTTCCTATAAATTTTCATCTTCTTTCTACTTTGGTATCCTTCGTATTCGGAATCATCGCTGGAATCATCTCCACTTCTTGGGTAAGTATCTCTTCTTTTCTTGACGTGGGTGAAAGAGACTGCTTTCTTTACGAAAGGCTCTCCCACTTCTTCTTTCTTCATGCACTTATTATTTTCAGGATCATCGTCCTTTTCATGCTGACTCCTTATTGGTTGACTGGTATGCTCCTCGGCATTTTCGATTTTTACATCTTCGATTGATGTTATTGGTTGTTGAGAATTGTTCTCCTCGGCAATTTTGACTTTTACCGATGTTGTTGTTTGATTTTGATCTTCCTGCGCTGTGCTTGGTCGATCATCTTGCTCTTTGGCAATTTCAGTTTTAACGTCTTCCTGTGACGTATTATCTTCCTCGGTATGCTCCTCGGCATTCTCGAGTTTCATTGGCCAATCATCTTCCAAGTTGTACGTCTCCTCTTCCGATGATGGTAATTCGTGCATCGTGATTGTACACACGTTTATTTCTTCTTCGAGACTATTATAACTTTCTGAATCTTCTCGTTGAGAATCATCTTCTTCGTTTTGCGAATCTTCGTCGTTAATATCTTCGTTGTTGCTTTCTTCCGTATCCTCTCTCAGGATTGGTTGTCTGTACTGGCCTTAATTGCCTTGTGTTGTACACTCCTATCGGATTTCCATTTTCATTTTCTATTAAATAGGCGTTTTCGCGCACTTCTCGCGCCACGCGATATGGTCCGTCATAGACTAGGTGAATCTTACGAGTCAATTTTCTACTTGCATCCGATCTGCGGTGCAATTTGACCATTACGCTGTCACCGGGTTGTAGCCTAGACGCCACTTCGTGCTTCTCCGCCTGCATCTTTCTTTTTCTCGCCGCTTTGGCTAATCTTTCTTTCGCCATTTCTATTCTCGTTGCTCTATCTAGTTCGTCCTCTTCTGACGGTATTGGTCTTAATGCGTCACACATATGCCAGTGTGTAACTGCGTTGAATTGAATTTCATTGGGTGTGAACCCTGTTGACGAATGAACGGTGTCGTTGATGACATCCTCCGCTCTGTCTATTATTCTCCACCAAGTGTGTTGTTTATCACTCGCGTATGCTCTAATTACGCGTCCTAATTCGCGCATTACCCTCTCTACTGGATTAGATTGAGGGTTGTACTGGTGATGTTTTTCTTATGGTGATTCCTCTCTCTGTGGCGAAATTACGCCACCTTGCCGTTATAAATTGGCCTCCGTTGTCCGTTAGAATTTCTTCTGGAACTCCTATCTCTCTGAAATATTTCGTTTCGAGCGTCTCTGTGATCGTCTCGAGTTTCTGATCCTTGATTGGATAGAATTTCGTTAGTTTGGAAAATTGATCCATCAGTACTAGGATATATTTGAATCCTTGGCGTGTTCTCGGTAATGGTCCGAATAAGTCCAAAGAAACCGTTTTCATTGGCTCCTCCGGCAAATCGTAATATTGTCTGCCTACCGTTGGCTTTGTGTAGTATTTTGTCATTTGACATATTTTACAAGATGCTACGACATCTCTCGCTATTCTTCCAACTCTAAAAGTGTGAAAGTATTTTTCCGTGAATGCTATCACTTTGTCCGTTCCGAAATGTATCAGTAAACGGTGTATCTTCGCTATGAGGCTCCACGTATGTTTGGCAGGTACAGCTACACGGTCTGTATCGTCGCATTTGACTCTAATCAGGCCATCTCTCCTGTAGACTTCGTCTGGTCTTTCGCTAACCGCTTTTTGAAGTAACTCGTCCTGTCTTTGGATCCTTTGTAACCATGGTATCCAATCTTCTGTGTTGGCTCCGTCATAGTGATCTTTTATCAACGCTATTCGCTTTACGTTGTCTTCTTCCTGCGCTTCTTCCTCATTGGATCTCGAAAGTGAATCGGCTATCTGGTTTTCTTTTCCAGGAATATGCACGATTTCAAGGTCAAATTCTTGCATGAATTCGAACCATCTCGCTATGCGATTGTTGTTTTGCACACAAGTACTTAAGAATTGCAAAGCCTTGTGGTCAGTGTGGACTCTTACGTGTCGTCCCATTAATAACGTGTGCCATTTTCTTAAGGCAAATACGAGTGCTAAACACTCCAATTCGGTGATTGTGTAGCGCGTTTCTGCGCCCTTCAAACTTCTGCTTATGTACGCTATCGTATATTTTCTTTCTTCTTCTCCTTCACGGTATTGGTACAATCTTGCACCCAATCCGCTTCTCGCCGCATCGACGTCTATTCCAAATTTATAATCTGGTCGAATTAGAAACAGGCTAGGAGCATCTCTGAAAGCTCTTTTGATTTGTTCGAACGCCTCTTGTTGTTCGTCTTCCCACGTGAACTTCACTCCTTTTTTCAGCAACTGTTCTAACTCTTTTGTCATCCTCGCTAGATTCTTGATGAATCTTCTGTCCCAGTTAATCAGTCCTAGGAACATTTGAACTTCCTTCTTGCACTTAGGCCTTTTGAAATTCTTTATCGCTAATCGCGTTTCATCGTTCATCTCGGCTTGCACTTCTGTGAACGTGTGACCTAGAAACTTTATTTCCTTCTTCATGAAGTCGCATTTCTTCAGATTCAGTTTGAATCCTACTCTTCTGAGTCGTTCGAAAACGATCTTCAGGTGTTGAATGTGCTCTCTTAGAGACTTTGACGCTATCATGACGTCATCAAGATATACTATCTCGAAATCAAAGCAATCATCCCCCAAGGCATCTCTCATCGCTCTTGTGAATGAAGCTCCGGCAGTTTTAATACCGAATGGCATTCTCTTGAATATGTATGTTTGTCCGTCAAACATAAATCCACAGTACTTCATGGCTTCCGGGGTTAGTGGAATTTGCCAAAATGCTTGCGAAATATCCAACGTTGTGAAATATTTCTTCTTTCCTATCCTTCTGAAGACTTCCTCAATGGTTGGCGGTTGTGCGTGGTCATTGGTCATCCTCTTGTTAATTTCTCTCGCATCGAGACAGAGTCTGATACTTCCGTCCTTTTTTACGACTACCACCAATGGATTAATGTATTGCGTCGCGGCACGTTCTATAATACCCTTCTCCTCTAACTCCTTCATGTACTCGCGAACTTTCGGTAAGTGCTTCTCTGGTATTGGATAAGATTTCTTCTTGAATGCCTTCTTCGAATGGAAATTTATCTCGTGTACGTAATGATTAACGCACCCTATCGTTCCATCGAATATATCTTCGTATTCATCTATCAAGCCTTGTAATTGGCTCAGAGCTTCCTCTTCTGAAATATCGTCTATCGTGATTGGTGCGATTCTCGTCACCTCACTCTCCTCTTCGGGTTGTACAGCGAATACTATTTCGGGTATCCCATCGAATCTCATGGACATCTTGTTTTTTGACTGGAAATCTATTCCCAAGATCATCTCGTAACAGATCTTTTTCACGATGTGGAACTCGTGTGTATAAGACTGTCCCTTATACTCAAATTTGATTCGTGCTTTATTAGCTACGATCTCCCCTCTCTCTTGGAAAGCTCCTTTCAATAGAAATTTTCTGATTGGTAGCACATCGATGATGTGTCCTTTCTTCTTTAAACCTTCATAAACTGTGTATGAGATTATCGACAATTGTGATCCTGTATCGACCAATGTCGTCACTGGTGTATCACCAAAGTGAATTTTAATAAACGGCACCTTTTACATTGTGTACCTTCTTATTTTGTTCCGCGATCATGTCGTCGTCGAAACTCTGAATCAATTCATTGGTCCGCACGATATTCACGTGTCTTACGTAACCATTCTCCTCCCTATCGCTTCCTTCATTCCGATTGGTCCGTTGTTTCGGAACCTTGCTTCTTCTTGATTTACGAATCACGTCGTTGGAAATGGATGTCGCGTCGTTTTTTTCTTCGAAAGATTCGCCATTTGAAGCGTCCTCCTCGATCTGACATCTCATTGGCTGAGCGATGTTGTTGTCGTCCGGCGACTGTGTCTGCACGAACGCATCGCCTTCTATCTTCACAGACGAGGTTTCGTTTCCCTCCGCGTCGACGTGTCGTTTTTGTATCACGGTAACGCGTTTCGTTCCCGATTTGAAATCTTTTCTCGCGATCGCGTTATTCTTACTCGCGTTTCGCGTTCTCGACTTATCGTCGTCGTCGTCACTCGACGGTACTTCGTTTTTCGTTTCGTTCTTCTCGCGCGTATTTTCACGGTAACCGATCGCTGTCGCGTTCTGACGTGATTGGTTGTAACGCATTTTCGCGAAATTCACGTCCTGTGGTTGCGTTGTTTCACGAGCTGTCGGTTCGTTACTCGGTAAGGCTAACTGCCCTTTGATTGGTCGCGTATTATTGAATTTCGAGAAGTTTCTATTATTGAACGGCATTGCGTTTTGTCGCGGATACGATATGTTCGTTCTCGCGTTATCTCGCGGTTGAAATCGATTTTGATTGGTCAACGCGTTTCTATTCGCCCCCGATTTATTCGGTGCTACTTTATTCGAATCGTCGCGGTTGTTTCTTCTACACGCGCGTTCGTAATCAATCGTTTCGAGCATTTCTACCATTTGCTCTATAGTTTTTATTACCGACGGTCTCAATTCGCGTCGTGTTTCTTCATCGAAGTGTTCCTTCAACGTATATATTATTTCCGCGTCTGTCATTGGCGGTGTGAGGGTTTTCGCGCGCGTAACCATCGACATCGCGTACTCCGACATGCTTCCGGCATTCGCGCGGTATCGGTTGTTGTGTAGCGAGTGACGGAATTTCGCTTGCGCCTGTATTCCCCAATATCTATTTCTAAACATTTGTTTAGCATCTTCGATATCTATCGGTTCTTTCAATTGGAACCAATCCGCTGCCGCACCCTTCATGGTACGCACAAAGAAACATAGCTGATCCTTCTCGGATACTCGCTCGTCACATGCAATTTTTTCGAATTTACGCAAAAATACCATTGGATTCTGCGCATCGTTATCCCCTCGGAATTCTATCTCGTTAAACGGATTTTTTAGCCATCCTCCTCGTGGAAGATTGAAATTTATCAAAGTCGAACGGTCATTGGTCGCTTCGCGCTCGCATCTTTGGTTTTGACTCGCCGCTGTCACGGCTTCCGTACGGCGTTCCGCGTTGTTAACACTCAATTTCCCGTTACGTAATTCGTTAATTTCACGCTGTTGTCGCGCAAATTGAATATCGACTTGACTCGAGAGTGACATTATCGCGTTAGTGAGCTCGGTGATTTTATTCGCGAAAATATTGCTCGCGTCATCCGAAACTACACTATTTCTATTCGCGTTTGCGTCATCTCCGATTATTCCGTTGCCCGAATGCATATCGACTGAGTTCGCGTTACTCGAGTCTTCGAGCTCTCTGATTGGCTGATTGCCTGACTGCGTGTTCGCTAAGTCAACGCTGTTCGCGTCTTCGAGGGTTGAATTTACGTTACTCGCGCTTTCACTGAGAACGTTTCTGATTGGCTGTTCGCCTTCGCTACTTGTCTGTCCCGCTTTTCCAAGGACATTCGTTACATTTTCGTTGTCCGTCATTTTAATGTTAATTTTCTTCTTCGCGGATCGCGTAAGAATTGGTGATCTAATCACTTTATTATGCTTTTTTAGCATGCTCTTTAGAACATATTTTTGAAATGCGCGTAACTGTGCGTTTACGCTTCGTCGTTGTAACGACTCGACTCGATCTACTTTTATCGTTTCGCGTTTCACTGACTCGACGTTTTATTTGTCCGCTATTTATTCACGAACCATCGATTATTTATCACACACGCGATTTTCAAAACGACAATAAATATCACGGTCTCTGCTTTAATTTTACTCTTCAACGAGTGTTATTATCGCTATTTTGCGATTGACGATTGATTGGATAAGGAATTCAATTTTCAAAGAGTGTCACGGTCGCCATTTCGGGGCGTTCCTTTTTGTGTGTTTCCCGTGCCGTTGTATTTAAACAAATCGTTCGAACTTCGTTTCAGATTCGCTCTAAGACTCTCATGAATATCCTCTATCCCGTAATCTACTGTGACCGGAACAACGAGTAATTCTTATGAAATTATCAATCTAGCCACTTACTTTGGCTGAAATAACGGTCGCCACTGTATTTTGAGCATAAACACAGAAAGCCGTTACGCCCGGTCCTTCCTGCAGCAAGATGGCTGCCGTCTTCTACGCTGCGAACGTGTCTGAACTTGTCGACCACGCCCTTATATGCGACGACGTGATTTATAATGGATAGGATCTTTCAGGCGCACGAATAAATACACCCACGGATTACTTTTAATAATAATAAAAGATTTAATAAATCCGGTGTACAGGAATGATTCTCGCCGCGTACGAAAGATAAATCTAACGACGGGTAAGAGCTTATCACGACTTGTCGTCGGAATGCCGCGCTTGGATATTCCCGATGAATACCCGTTCACACGCGTGCACGATCTCTTCATCTCGAGATATTATTCACGCTAATATCGTCTAGCGGTCAACGGGATAAGTTCAACGGGCTCGGATGTTATTGCGAAAACCGATTGCTACGAATACGTGTTAACGCGCCGATTACTCGCGAAGAACTGTCCGGGAGGAACGGGTCGGGCTCTCCCACTTTAACGGCCGCGCATGCGCGGTTGGTATCTTTCGGCTTGCGTTAACGCTCTCGGCCAATCGCGAACTCGGGTGTTGGGCGACGCGATCCCTGGATAGCGCTTCTCCAATCACGGCCTACACTGAGCCGATCTTTCGGCTCAGCTCTCGAGAACTGAGTGCCTGTCACCTCATTGGACGGCGGACATCTGCCTTGACTCATGCATGACGAATGCCAGCCGTCGCAATGCTACTCGCGACGTGTCACCCGGAATATATCCGAGTGACCTTCAAATGGTCATTGGACGAACCAGGACTCCTCAGGTAAGTACCCGCGTGTAGGACTAATCATTTTCTAATCCCCTTTTCTTTATTTTCAGGTACCGGACTCCCCATGGATCGTCTCGCCCAGTCATTGGACGGTAAGTATATGGTAAGTATCTTTCACGCGGTAATTCTTATAATCTACCGCGCGCATGTATTGTCGCTTAAAATTACTTAGTCTGACAGGAATATAACTAAACATATCGTATATAAACGAAAATAACGCGTTCGCAACGTTTCTCGCTGTTCTCGAGCCGTGCTCGCTTCTCATTGGTCGGTTGCTCGCGAAATTGACTGAGTTGACAAAAATCATAAGAAATTATATAATTCAACTATTGTTGATAAAATAAGGCCAGGATACGTTCCTATGGGCCGTCACTGTCGACTAGAATGACTCTGGAATTGAATTTAATTCAAACTCCGTAAAATGAATTATGAATAAGCCATGGTCGCTTCCCATTGGCTGAGACACGTGCGTGATCGCGAAATTCAAACTGAATTAATAAAACTCGTATGAATCAACGTAAAATCGTTCCCCGCGTTTCTGAATCGCGTAATTGGTCCTGGAACTGTGTAAAATTGCATAATCGCTCAATCGACGTCACGCATCACTCGCGGATCTATCTCGCTTCCTAAAACTAATACGTACGCTGTGTAAAGTGTAAAAAGTGTCGTGATTACGTTTATATCGGGAAATGTTATTATCAAAGGGAAGAAAAGGATAACCGTTACGATTATGTACTCCTTTAGCTTCATGGTGCCCTATTGGCTCTATATATTGTATAAAGTATCAAAAGTATTGAAATTATTGAAATGATGTAAATTGACGTTAATATCATGCTTCTGCGTTTCTCTGGATTCATTATAGTGAATGTATGATGTACAAAGTGTAAATTATTAAAATAGCGAATAAAATGAAAACTGCTGTTATTATTAATATCGTCGTTTGATCTACGATCCTGTTACTCGCTTCTGCGAATTCTACAGTGTTTGACTCGCGTTCTGGCCTCCGATTGGCTCATCTCAACTATTGTATCTCGCGTATGTTTCTCTCGTTTGGAAAGGTGTGGAATAGGTGAAAGGTAAGTGTGTTTGTTTAATTTATTAAATCTCTGGTGTGTTTGCATGCTATGCAGCGTACTCGGTATGCTTAATACTAATCTTACCTTAAAATCACTAAAATCTCGTCGTATCAAAATATCCGCGTCTTTCGCGATAAAATAAACTTAAAATTGAACGTAAAATACCTTTGGTACATTAAATTGCACGATAAGCTATCTTTCTTTTAAAACAATCTCGTCACTTGACGTTAAACTTATCGAAATAATGTCTCTCAACCGCGAATCGGGGTGAATCGATCTACAGTGGGAGGGATGCACCTGCCGCTGTCTCCTGCGACGTCTGCTCCTCTGCCCTCGGCTCCCCGTTCGATTGGTCGTCGCTCTGCTGCTGCTGCTGCTGATCTCCAGCGGGCTGTAGCCCACCTTGCCTTATGACCTGTTGTATCTCTGCCTCCGCCAATCCCTCGTAGATCTCTCGCTCGGTCAGGCCTTCCTCGGCGAAGATCTCTACTTCCTGGATAGCCAACTCCTGGGATTGGTCGGCTGGATCGTTCGTATCGACGAGCTTCCCCACGCCTGGGTCGGTCGTCATCTCCTCGAGCCCCGTGATTGGCTGCTGCTTGTCTAAACACCGAGAAGTGTCCGAGCTTGAAGCGACGGCTTTGGCCGTCGACTTCAAGGGCAGGGCAGGTTATGAAAAGGGGAGAGAGGAGATTAGTGTATAAAGTATAGCAGGACTTTTATTGTTGAAAATAGTGAGCGACAAGGAGGAGACACAGGAGACACAGAGAGCCGTGCAGAGGGGCGAGGAGCGTGACCGGACAGGTGAAATCAAGAGGGAACTCAAGGAGATCGGGAGAAGAATCATGGAGGAAATAACGAGGGTGGGAAGAGAAGTCAAAGAGGAGCTGAAGGAGATACGAAACCGGATGGATGGGATGGAAAGGAAGAAGGCGGAAGAAGAGGAGGAGAGCGAAAACGATAAGTGGAGTCTAGAAGGGTGGGAAGGAGACTGGTTGATAGGGTCATCGGAGGAAGGTTTAAGGAGCGTCGAAGGGACAGGAAGCAGGTATGAAGATAAGAAGCAACCGGAAGTCCGGCAGGGAAGAAGGAGGAGCAGAGGAACGGAAGGTGATATGAAGGAAGAAAAAAGATCAACGAAGGCGGCAGAGGATAGAAGAGAGAGTGGAAGGGACGAAAGCGAGAAGGAGTGGAGTAAGCCGCCGGAAAGTAACGGCAGGAGGGAACACGAGACGGAAAGGAAGCGGCTGAGGCGACTGATCGAAGAAAGGGAGGAGGAGGTAAGAAAAAGAAGAAGGAGCAGACAGAGAGAGGCTGAGAGGTCAGCAGAAAGAGAGGCTGAAGGAAAAAAACCGATCAGAGGAAAGGAAGCTGATTTGGAGAAGAGTGATAGGAAGAGGACCAGAGGAAAGATATGAGCTATTGAAAACGCTAATGGAAAGGGTAACGGGGAGGACCATCCCAGTAAGAAAAATAAGGGAGGCGTCGGGCAAGGACGGAAAGGTAATTTTCATGGAATTGGAGGAGATCGAAGACAAAGAAGAGATAATAGGAAGGAGCGACGAGATATGGAGGAAATGGGAGATAGGAGTAGATGAGAAGCTAACGATGGAAGAGAGGGCCTATAGGCATAAATTAGTAGAAAAAGCAAGAGAAGAAAGAAGGATAGGTAACTCCGCAGTACTGACAAACAGGAGGCTGTGGATAAATGGGAGGGAGATAAAGTGGGAGGGGGAGAAGGGAGGATGGAGAAAAGTGTGAGAGACAGAAGTATAGCAGTGAGGAGGCCTGCGGTGGACGGTGGGGTGGAGAGCAGAAATATAATGAAATTTTTATGTTTTAGGAGGT
>JASTWP010002936.1:0-33568 GCA_030770255.1 Temnothorax ravouxi
TTCGTCCGTTCCGCTTTCTTTGCTCCGCGCGTCGCGTTTAAGATGTACCCTGTGTCCGATTATGCGGGATATCCCCGTGGTCGGCGATTTCGCCACGTATGCGGCTGGCTCGCCAATCTTCGGTCAATTCTCGATATTTACGCGTCTGGGATACCCTTCGTATGCTCAGTTCCCCGGCCTGACCCTTAGTTGGCTAGATCCGTTGACCATGTCGCGTGGTCCGCTGATCTCTCGTTCTATCGGTTTGAATTTACCATCGCCGATGGTTTCGCCTTTTCACCGCTCCCTACACCGTCATTCGCGCTATCGGTTCGCTGTTCCAACGGGTGGTTTACTCGAACCGTTTACCACCTGACCGTGGTATCGCCTTTTCGTGATCTACCATACCGACCTATCTACTGCCGGTTCTATTCTTCTATTCTCATCCCCCGATAGGCTTCCGCCTTGGTTTTTCGTCGGTCGCGCCGTTAGTTACCCTAAGTGCCTTACCACTACCCATGGTAACCTAATCTCGCGTTCTAGGTATCTGCCATGTCCGCTGATGGTGGCGTGTGTTAGTTGGGATGCCTTTACTCCATTTCCGTCGGTATATTCCCGATCGCGCTCTGTGTTATCTTATTTCGCATAACCACGTGTTATGGTACCCCTAATTTGCGACTAGGGTTATGTTTGCGGTGTCGTTTTTTCGGTCAGTTATTCCGTGTTTGCTCGCCTATCGATTAATTACGTCACCCTGCATTATTCGTGCGTCCCTTTGGCGTATGCGTTGTCCATGCTTCGAGTTGTGGACACGCCTTTAGCTTTTTCCCGCTTTTTGGGTTCTCAACTCCCCGTTAACGCTATTTCATACCCAGATGGGGTCTTATTTCAACTTCGAACCGCGAATATCGAATAAAACCAAAAGAAACGAAAGTTAAACCTCACGGATCGAAAAACAAATTACTAGATATTGAGAATCCCCTTGGATTTTGACATGGTGCTCGCGGCACTTACTCTTTGGTCTTTTCCATTCCCGATACTATGCTTATTTGGTATGCTGATAAATGAGGAAACCAGTAATTCTCTTTGAAACTAAACTTTATATCAATCATATGTTTGTATGTCCGCGAACTTCAATGACAACAACAAAAAAAAACAAAACATCATAAGGTCGTGTGTATACCTACTGGGACATACTCGAATAAACAGTCCTTACCCTATCTTTCTCGCGGGACATTTCTCATGTGGTTCGCGTATAAGCCACAAAACGAAAGATAAACAAAATTAATTCCCTATGTACGCAAAACAATCATTCGCCACTATTTATATGTCACGCCCGCGTTTTATAACTAAACATTTATACTTCACTTTTTAACATATTGAACTTATGTCTATTAAATATGGACATGTTCCTTTTTTTTTTATTCAGGATTCCTCATCCTCACGACGTCTTCTATCGCCGCTCGCACGTGCTTCGGCAACCGCACGTCCGTCAACTTCTGCGTCGTCGTCTCCTTCACCGGCCTGTCGTTCTCCCGCTTGATCCGGGCCGTATGAGCGGCTCCGGCAGGATCCGGTCGTCCACTATCGTGGGCAGCTGCTTTGCGCCATCGGCAGCCGGCGCAATTGCAGCCGTCGGCTGCACGGTTCTCACAAATACGAAAGGACAGCTACACCCTAATAGAAAATATTAACATAGAAATATTTTATTTCTAAAATATGTTATGGAGATAGAAAGCTATTAAATTTTGTATATAGCATTTCATAATAGAGCTCACCGTGTCCAATAATATATTAACACTAGCATGCACCGCCGGGCTTCGCCCCTGAGAACACGTGTATTAAACCGCAAATAATCTCTCTCTTTCTCATTTTTTTAAAACTAATTTCCAAAAAATCGGTAGCAAAAAACTATGCACATTATGATACTCCCCGGGAAATTCTACCCCTGTTTCATATACAATTCCTTAAGATTCGGTAAATTAATTCCCAAAAAATTCTCGTAAAATTTGAAAAAATTTCGGAACCGGTTTCCAAAAAGATCGGTAACGAAAAATTAACGGCGACATTTTCATCCCCGGGAAATTCTACCCCTATTTCATATACTTTTGGTAAAAATTCGGTCCACTAACGAATGAGTAGTTCGCGTACAGACAGACAGACGTGACTTATATATATAGATCTATAAAGCTTTTCTAATAAAAACAGTATCCACCTTCTAAAAACATGAATTTTGTAAAATAAGAAGTTGAATTTATTGTAAATATTAGATATGGACCGCCATTTTATTAGACGATAGCGAATCACATACGACGCCCCTCTCCTTCCCTTTCCGCTTGTCGCGCCACTTGAGTTCCGTGTATATTATATATAAAAGTTACCCTTCTACCTTCTCTAAGTAGTAGCAGTACGTTTTCCGTTTTAGTATTGTAAGCCAGTGTGGCCGTGTCTGCTTCAACCGAGCAATACTCTGTACTTTGGTTAATAAACAATAATCTAAAAGACATAACAGTGGTGTCAGAAGTGGGATTGTCGATAATCCAAAAAAGTCGCACAGGTAAACGGTAAAGGACAACGACCGCGGACAACATGGAAGTCCCGACGGAATTAATGCAGGCGTTGACGAGTATGCTCGCTAATGCGATCCGGACATCTGCATCAAATGCGGCAGTGGCCACGAGTGATGCAACGAATGCAGCGGGTGTATCAGCGAGCCAGCCAAGGCCGCCGCATTTCGTCATGCCTGAATACCGATCATCGGAATCAACGACGGTTGCCGATTATTTCAAGCGCTTTGATTGGGCGTTGCAGCTAAGTAACATACCGATAGTACAGCATGCTAATTACGCTCGCGTGCATATGGGCATAGAATTAAATAATGCCCTCAAGTTCTTGATCAGCCCACGTTTGCCAGAACAGCTCGATTATGAAGATATAAAAACGACATTAGTCAGCCATTTTGACCGCGTAAAAAACAAGTACGCCGAGAGTGTAAAATTCCGCCATATCACGCAACATAAAGGCGAACTCGTAGCTAACTTCGCGTTACGTCTTAAACAAGGAGCCGTTTACTGCGATTACGGCGATTTTCTCGACAGAATGCTGATCGAACAAATGTTGCACGGCTTGCAATCCCGCGAAATGTGCGACGAGATAATTGCAAAGAAACCGATCACATTCTCAGAGGCGTATGAAATCGCGCATGCGCTCGAAGCGACACGTAATACTGCCGATGAGGTTAAAACAAATACACAACCTGCGACGGTAGAATCTACTAACGTACTCAGACATGCGGGGCAGCCGCAAATTAAAAAACCTAAAGATGCTTTTCATCGTAGGGCGTCATCACGTAACCGAGAACATCAACGTATGCAGAGTAAGAACAGAAAAGAGGAGCGATCCAATCGCAACACACGTTCCTCGTGCAGCGGTTGTGGAGGTCACCATGCTCGTAAGGACTGCAAATTTCTTGACTCGGAATGCCACAACTGCGGGAAAAAGGGACACATCGCAAAGGTTTGCAAATCAAAAAAACAGGCCACGGATCAAATCGCAATAGCAGATCAACCAGCGGAACAGATTGCGATAGTACAACGATTGAACAGACTCAATCAGTTAAATGCGCACAAACCGTGTGAACGACGCATGTTGACTTTAGGTATCGACGGATGCAGTCTAGAGATGGAACTAGATAGTGGAGCGCCATGTAGTATAATTAGCGTAAAAGCGCTACGTAGGATTAAACCACATTTCTCCTTGCAGCCGACCGATCGACAGTTCGCTAGCTATACGCACCACCGTCTTAAATGTATTGGACGTTTACCAGTCAGCGTGACGCTAGGTAGTACAACGAGGAAAGCAAATCTTTACGTTGTCAACGGCGACTACGACACTTTGATGGGACGAGAATGGATTACACAATTTGCCCATGAGATTGATTTTGCTAAACTTTTTGCAGTTGAACAAGTTCACGGTCTGACAATCATGCCGTCGCATTTAACAATAGAACAGTCCAACCGCCTCGACACAATATTACAACGATACAATGATGTATTTAGTGAGACGCCAGGGAAACTGATTGGACCACCGGTATCAGTGCACCTCAAACCAGGCGCCACCCCAATCTTTGCACGAGCAAGGGAGATACCGCTAGCTTTACGTGAGACGTACGCCAGAGAGATAGATGCCAAACTCGCTCAAGGATTCTATAAAAGAGTCGAACACTCGGAATGGGCCTCGACTACGCATATTGTTATGAAGAAGAACGGGAAAATGAGAATAACAGGGAATTATAAACCAACGCTCAATCCCCGTATGGTTATAGATGAGCACCCAATTCCTAAAATTGAACACATGTTTCAAAAGATGAAAGGAGCAAAAGTATTTTGTCATCTCGACATAACGGACGCATATACGCACTTACCCGTTGACGAGACGTTTAGCCATGCACTAACATTAAATACACCAACGCACGGGTTAATCCGCCCAACGCGTGCCGTCTATGGTGCAGCTAATATTCCCGCGAAGTGGCAGCGGCGTATGGAAGTAGCCTTAGAAGGCATAGAAAATGCCCTTAATTTTTTCGATGATATTATCGTATTCGCAGACGATTTTGATAAATTACTTTCGATATTGGATACCATCCTGGAACGATTTAGAGCACAAGGACTCAAACTTAACCGCGCGAAGTGCACATTTGCAGCCCCTTCAGTGGAATTTTTGGGACACAGAATAGACGGAGAAGGACTACACAAATCCGACAAACACATTGCAACAATACGCGATGCACCAAAGCCATCAACGCCTGAACAATTACAATTATTCCTGGGCAAAGCAACGTACTACAGATCGTTCATACCGGATCTTGCTACAAAAGAGCGGCCTTTAAGAGACATGCTGCTAACAGAAACATTCAAATGGACGCCAACCGCTGAAGCAGCATATACAGAGATCAAGAAACTTCTCATCTCACCACAGGTTCTCATACCGTATGATCCGGCGCTTCCTCTATTGTTAGCGACCGATGCCAGTAAAACAGGCCTGGGCGCCGTGTTGTCTCATCGCCTCAGTAACGGGGAAGACCGACCAATTGCTTACGCGAGTCGCACCTTAAGCACTACTGAAAAACGCTATCCTCAGATAGATAAGGAGGCCTTAGCCATCGTTTGGGCAGTACGCAAATTTTTCTATTATCTGTACGCACGTCATTTTACTTTGATTACAGATCATAAGCCGCTAACACAAATCTTCCATCCAGAAAAATCACTTCCAATTTTGTGCATCAGTCGTATGGCAAACTATGCCGACTATCTAGCACACTTCGACTACAACATTGTGTTCAAACCAACAAAGGCGAACGCTAACGCAGATTATTGTTCCAGAGTACCACTTCCCACAATAGGAGATCCAATAAACAAGATCGCTTTCGATGAAGAGGAAGAAGTGGAGCAATACGATGAATTCGATCAATTTGTGCTGCACCAAGTAAGACAACTACCAGTACGGGCAGACCACATAGCACGCGAGACGCGCAAGGATCCTCACCTCGGAAAGATTGTGCAATCGCTACAAGCCGGCCAGAACTTAGCACATGTTGGCTACAAGGCACCAGAGGCAAACTATACATTAGCCGCCGACTGTCTATTATTTGAACATCGGGTCGTCGTGCCACCTACTCTTAGGCAGCCGATCCTCGAGGACTTACATGCCGCACACCTAGGCATCGTGAAGATGAAAGGCATGGCACGTTCATTCGTCTATTGGCCAGGAATTGACTCCGACATCGAACGAATAGCAAAGTCGTGTAATGAATGCGCTAAACATGCACATGCCCCGCCTCAGTTTCACAGCCATCATTGGGAGTATCCGAAAGGACCTTGGGAACGCATCCATATAGACTATGCTGGTCCAGTTACCGGTGTAATGTTGCTCATAATCGTCGATGCGTATAGCAAGTGGATGGAGGTCAAACCTACTAGTTCGACAACGAGCGCAGCAACAATCGCGATTCTTGATGAGCTGTTTGCAACCTATGGAATTCCGACAACTGTAGTGTCGGACAACGGCACTCAGTTCACATCAGCTGAGTTTAAAGCATTTTTACAAGCAAGTGGAGTTAAATATCATAAACAAACTGCTCCATACCATCCGGCCACTAATGGACAAGCCGAACGCTACGTTCAGACAACGAAGGATAAACTGAATAAAATGGCAACTACTCGGAACACATTACAACGAGACTTAAATGAATTCCTGCGACAGTATCGAAGAGCTCCTCATTCGACTACAGGACAGCCTCCAGCATTACTCTTCTTAGGACGAAATTTACGCACTCGTCTTGACCTCGTCCGACCTGAAGACACACGCACAAGAGTCATGGAAAAACAACAAGCTGAGAACGAAACGCCATTCCGTACATTTAAACCTGCTGAAAAGGTTTATTTCCTTTCCGGAAATCCTCGGATGGACAAATGGGTGCCAGGCACAATCGTAACCCGCCTTGGTGACCTGCATTATGAAATTAACTACAAAGGAAAACGTTTCAAACGACACGTTAACCAGATCCGGGCTTTTCTAGAAACGAAGTCCCCGGATCCATTCTCTGTTACAGGTCCATCAGCTCCAGAAGCAGAGCCCCAGGCTCCATTCTCTGTTACAGATTCATCAGTTCCAGAAACGGAAGGACCTAAACGATCCCGACGAGTCCGATTTTATGGGACAGACCCGAAACCTGATGCTGCACCCGCAGCACCTCTTATACCTGCAGCACCCGCAGCACCTCCGATACCTGCAGCACCTGCAGCACTTACTAATTCCCCGCGACTAGGACGAGCAGTGATCGCACGTACGGATCCACAAGACCGAGCCCCTGTCGTGGAACCGCGGAAATCATCACGTCCTCGCCGCCCAACGCAACGTTACTCGCCTTAGAGGGTACTGACCAGCGGAGGGCAAACCACTTAAAGAGGGGAAGAAATATTAGATATGGACCGCCATTTTATTAGACGATAGCGAATCACATACGACGCCCCTCTCCTTCCCTTTCCGCTTGTCGCGCCACTTGAGTTCCGTGTATATTATATATAAAAGTTACCCTTCTACCTTCTCTAAGTAGTAGCAGTACGTTTTCCGTTTTAGTATTGTAAGCCAGTGTGGCCGTGTCTGCTTCAACCGAGCAATACTCTGTACTTTGGTTAATAAACAATAATCTAAAAGACATAACAGTAAATATAACATGAGAAAAGTATAAGGTATATTTATAATACAGGTTTACAGGTTCACATAGTATTACGACTTGATTTTTCTCTCCGTGCAGGATTAGATTGCAATCATCTACGCGGAAAGACGTATGACGTTTTATTTAAATTACAAACTAGAGTATGAATAACTTTACGTATACTACGTCAATCCTGCGTCTAGATGGGTGGGGAGAAGATAATGATACACTTTTTAAGTCGCCACAAGTAAAGCCACGCCAGTCATCGCGTAGTTATGGAGAATGTTAGATGTATCTTTTGAAAGTACCTCTCTAATACCTAACTCCGTAAAGAACGTGTGTACCTAATAAACACATAACCACTTCAAGATTTTGGACTTGTGACACATATAATATGTATATATGATATACATTTCACGTTTTGTTTATTATAAAAAAGTGCTATTGTTAAGAAAAATTAAAATATTCCAATGCAACGTGATAAAACACAACATTGTTTCATTTTTCTGTTGTTTTCATGATTAATTGAATTAGTTGAAGAGATTGAAAAAATATTTAATTCATAAATTGCAAATTGTAATTAACAAATTCCTCGGGAAAAAAAAAGAAAATGTTTTACTTGTGAACTTGGTACGTATCGTATAAATTTCTTAAACAAACGTAAAATATGTTCATACACGGACAAAATAAAAAGAGACATTTATATTTTTTTTCTATTTTATATCAATTTTAAAGTGCAGAGAACGAAACGTCAAAGAGTGCTTTTTGAATAAAATCAAATCGGTAAGTTAAAACGTTATTGAACCATTGTGCATAATACTTTTTAATCCAGATTTACACATAAATTAATCAAATCGATTAGAATGTGTAAATATTTTTTAATTAAAAACGTACAATATGATTAATCATGTGTTGCATGGTATATGGAAACACCTATTTCAGCGTAATTTTAATTAAAGCTAGAACAGTACCGCACCACATAATTAAATTGATAGTCAATTTAATTACACTAACACAAATTATTTAGCATATTAGAAAAGTACGGGATACGTAGAATAAAAACATATCCCGTATATTTCATTACAATTTGACACTTTGAAAGATTCACTTGTAAGAATTTTGAAAAATTGCTTATATTTAACTTATATTTGCGGTATATTTATCTCTAAAATTTTTACGTATAAAATTTTAAACAATAAATAAGCCATAGATATTTTATTTAATTTAACTGCTATAGTAAATATTGATTTTAATTTATTAAATTTCAATTTCAGATTTGCAATTTTAGTAGTCTCTATACTAAAATTCAGCGAAATGTATTGAACAGAAAAATTTATCCAACAAAGGGTTAATTAATTAAATAAATTTAAAACTTTTTTATTATCAATATGATTGACATAAATGTAACACATGAAAATGTTAAGAAAATAATAACATAGCTGTTGCATGTTAATTTTACATTGAATATAATAATCAAATCTTGATAACACAAGAAAATGTTAACTTCTAGATCGTTATGTCTAGACGATTTTTTACCGTGTAAAACTTCATAAACATAATTCGTTGTAAAAAAGAAGCTAATACTATTCATACACGTTGGTTTTTATGTACAAGTAATTAAATGAATGCACACAACAATGTGTAGCCGGTTTGTTTTTCTCATGAATTTTTTTTATTTTGCATTTCCTGTATAAAATAATACCCGTATTAAATAGATTAAATCAAATTTTAAAATTCCATGCAATAAATAACGTGAATGATAAGGATAAAGAATTTTACTTTATATACCTCAAGGAGCCTTAAAGGGCGTTTTGAAGAGACGTACCCAACCCTAACCTCCATTTTACCCACTACCTTACTGTTTCCTCTTTTGGATCAACAGTTTAATGTCTCTTCCGAAAGAAGCCCCCAGTTTTCTCCGCATCTTACACGGAGGGGCGCGGTTTTTTCGGAAAAAAACGTTTCCATGATTCATGGCTCTAGTGGACTCGAACCTGGTTCCTCAGATTACGAGCCTGGCGCTCTACCACTAGACCACACCGCCGCCCTAAATAACGTGAATGATAATTCATATTACGAAATAATCGAAATTGAAAAATCACACGGAATAAATTGAAAAATCACACGGAATAAATTAAATAATCATTTTAATTTATTTTTAATTAAATTGTAATGTTTGAAAAACCCTCGCGTTGAAAATTAAGAGAGTAATATTAAATATAATATTTTCTTAGAATTCGGTCAGTACATTTGTTTTGCGTGAGTATTCTATCAGATGTGTAACTTCTTTATAATTATCGATAATTATTGAATGGAAATATCTGTTTTTTATTTCTCTACAAGTTGCAATGTATTTAATTTATTTAGATTATTGATAATCTAAATAAATTTACATTTCAACTTGTAGAGAAATAAAAAACAGATATTTCCAATAAATATTTATGCATAAATTTTCCATTATATAATCTGTGTATAATAATCTAGTCGTAGCAATTTTGTGATTGAAATTGCCAAATATATTAATTGCGCAGCATGTGCTACATAATCAGCTGGTTGAAGTTTGGAACGTTCTTGGAGCGTATTTTTAAAACCGATTTGTTCCATTTCCCCTTTTGCACAGAGTTAGTTCTAAGCGTCAGACAAACAACAAAAAATAGTATAGAAGCGAATACACGCGTCGGAAGGCACCCTTATATACTAAAAAAACCTACCCTCGGACCACTTAAATATACTGGCTACGCTGGCTTGAAAAAAAATTTTTTTCACGAAAACAAAGCTTCCTCTATGAGGAAGCAATATATATAAAGGAAGATGTCCTCTGACTGACTGACTCACTCACTCGCTCACTCATCAACGCCCAGCCCAAACCCCTGAACCGAATTTTTACCAAAAGTATATGAAATAGGCGTAAAATTTTCCGAGGAGAGCCACTATCTGTATAGTTTTTTGTTACTGATTTTCTGAAAACCGGTTTTTCTAATTTTTTGGGAAATAATTGACCGAATCTCAAAGAATTATAGATCAATCAGAGGTAAAATTTTCCGGGGAGTGCTATAAAGTGTATAATTTTTTGTTACCGATGTTTTTGGAAACCGGTATCGACATTTTTTCAATTTTTCGGGAATTAATTGACCGAATCTTAAAGAATTGTATAAGTAGGGGTAGAAAGGAGTAGAAATATAGTGCGCGTACACTTAGGGTGCGTTCCACGGTTCCACTTAAAGTAGCTGTCTCGCTAAGTGCTAGTCATGTGACTGTTTGTAGGTTTTCACGTTCAGAAATATATTTCAGGCAATTTTTGCTAAGGGAAAAATAATTCTATGAATTATGGTGTAAAATTTCATACGTGACAAAGTATGTTACTTTTTCCAAATTCTGTGATTTTTCTCATTTGACTCCGTTTTGATCAGCTGATCATGCGAGTCGTCGAGAAAAGTTACAAGTGAGGTTACATCTCCTTGTCGATTGAATTTTGACAATTACTGAGAAAGGGTTTCTAAATGCATGACAGGGGTGTCAATCACTATCCAATTCGGCTAAGAAAGACGAGCCCCATAACCTGCAACTACAGTAATTAGCCAGCGGCGTTTCCAAGTCTTCCCAACCTCACCTCGACCAAAAAATGTCTGCTCGATTACCGCATTTTCACTAAAATAAACTAAAAAATTAGCAGCGAAATCTCCGGTAAAGTATATATTTTATGGTTGCATCGGATTCTTCGAAATCTAATGTACAAAAAGCAATGTTTTTTCTCACTTCATCTAATCGAAAAATGCGAAAATATGTGATTGAAACCGTGATAGAGCCTTCTTTTTCTGGCCGTCTGTATATGAAGTAATGCAAAATTTGTGATTTTTGAGATCGATTTTCTAGAGTAAATAGTCGGTAAGGAGCCACAGAAAAAATCGACTGCAAAGCTGATCATATAATTTGATATAAAATCCGAAATCGAACACTTTATCTAATACATGCCCTGACGAGACAGCTACTTTAACGCTCACAACGCTCGCGAGCATTATTCGTCCTTGTTTAAGGTAGATACTGCGTTGTCGTGAGTCAAAATAGAGCACTCGAAAAAAAATTTTTATTAATGTATTAAAAAATGTATATTTGGTATCACCTTGTTCTGTGCAACTTCTAGTCTCCAGAAATGTATAATAACACCATATAATTAATCCCAGATACAGGTAATTAATTAAAAACGAAGTGTCTTACACAGGGGTACCAACTTCACATTTGTCAAAACGACTGTAACAAAAATCTAAAAAATTGGGTGCAATATAGTCGTAAAGTTTCTCAACTATCATAATAATGATAAAAAATGACTTTCTGGAAGTTTTGGGTCATTAATTCTGATTATTTTTACATTGGCGCCGACAGTGAGGTTAGGTGCGGTCCGCGCTGTTGCCAGCTGACTGACTGCGTTCGGAAACGTCACCCGAGCGCACACGAGCCTACTCCCCTCTTCTTCTATCTCAGCAAGTTAGAAGGAGAAAGGAGCACACCCGAGTGACGCTTCCGATGACGCAACCTAGCCAGAGCTTCTCTGTTAGCTACATTTTGTTTGCTTTAATATTGAATATCTTTTTATTGCAATGGTAAACTAACGTTTTTTTTCTTTTAAATCATTCGTAATAGTTTAATTGATAAGATCTTCTGTTTTCTAAATTTCAATCTTTTTTTAAAATACTCGTAAAAACTCGTTAATTACGATTTTGCACGTCGTTCACATATAACCTAATGTAAAACTGACCAACTTTGAATGCTTATATTTCCGTAATTACGTGGTAAAAAATCGTGAATTAATTCCTGATCACGTATAATGCCCTATAGAATAACATAGTTTAATGCCAATCAAAAATCTTTGTTTTCGCTAATGCAGTAGCTACCTTAACATTTGACATGTTAAACATTAAAATGTTTAAAAATAAGAAATTTTCTTTATTAAGAATCAATAAAAGATGTCAGTGAAATAGTATTTTTTACTTTTTTAGAAAACCAGTCATTCCAGGACGCTTTTAAATGATACAAAAAAAAATTGTTACAGTTCGCTGATCGAACAGCCATCACCATTTCGCAGGATGGTGCAGCAAGAGGCGGTGGTAGTAAGGAACGCTGTGAAGAGTTATGGAAAAGAACAACCGGTGCTCGATGGTCTGAATATGACGGTCACACGGGGCTCCATGTAAGTAACCATATTATTTATCATGTCAATGTAAAAGATTAATCGTTTTCCTATCAATTTCCGCTTCGAGTAAAATGTAAACAAACAATTGGAGTTAAAAAAAAGTCATCGAGAAGATACTCTCTAGGGAGAGAAAGCAATGCAATGAAGATCGCATTAATGATTAATACTCGCGATTACTTGCGCGATTTTTAATGTCATTCAGCAAACCTATATACAGCGTATCTTTTGCGGTAACCTGATACTAATTTCTTCATCCTTCGATATGTTGGAAGCTATCGATCAAGCCTACTTAGAACTTGATCCGTTCACTCGTTATATGAGATCTCAACATCTCGAGTACTCGCAACCCGTCGCGTCGCGTAAAAGAGTCACGGTTGGTCTCGCTCCGCGTATATTTGGCGCGAGACACTACCGTGTCTCTTGATACACACTAAATTTAAAACTAGCACTGATCGTATTTATGATGCGTTCAATAGGCCAGCAAAAGGAAAATAAACGTTTCTGTAGACAGAAACAGAGTAGAAACAAAAACCAAACGCGCGGAACATTTGCCTATTCTCCGTCTCTTTCTAGTCTTTCTACTATATAGACCTTGAAAAAAGGTCGTATACATTCTTCTACAATAGTACTTCCTTCACATAGTCTTTCGGTATTGATTTCTGGACATTATGTTATTGTATATTAACAATGTTTTTTATGTAAAAAATTTTATAATTAAAATAAACCTAAAAATTTATTAAATAAACAATTAGTGTCAATTTTTAACCCATAAATATTGTAGTGTTTTTAATTACCTCATTTTAAAACAAGTAGAAACCTGCACATTGCTTCCTTATAGTTTTTAAGTGTGCAAGTAGGCCAAGTAGAAACCTTCGCTCACAAAGCTACTCTATGAGGAAGCTTGTGCTTTATTCGATGTATAATTATTGGTATTTATTTGTTTTGGCTTTCTCATAGAAGAAGCTTTGTGAGCGAAGGTTTCTACTTGCACACTTTCATGATCGATGAAGCGGTTACCGATTTTTGCCTAAAAAGTGTACATACAAGTTATATACATGTAATCTTATATATAGAACGTATCATTAAAGGAAGGTTGTTTTGAATTTCGCGATTATTGGTGAAAGGGTTACCGATTTCTGCTTAAAAAATGTATAAGTTACTTCATGGATAAAGTATCATTTAAGAAAGGTATTGAATTTGGCGAGGATCGGTGAAGGAGTTACCGATTTTGCTCAAAAGTTACATGTATTAATTTTATATATGTAATTTTATATAAAGTATCATTAAAAAGCAGAAATCGTTACACATTTTTTAAACAGAAATTGGTAACCCTCTCACGGATTTTCGCAAAATTCAAAACAACCTTCTTTTAATAATACTCTATATAAAATTACATGCATGTACATACATCTTATACACTTTTTAAGCAGAAATCGGTCATTCCTTCACCGATCCTCGCCAAATCCACTAACAATCTTTCTTTAATGATACTCTATTCATAAAAAAAAATTAAGCTTAATATCTTAAAATTTGCAGAAATTAGGGCAATCAAGTAGATTCTTTTATTTTAGATAGAAATCGGTAACCCCTTCATTATTAGCAATTTTTATTAATTCTATTATATTCTTCAGTTTTTCTTACCCCTATTTCATATATAATTCTTTAAAATTTGGTTAATCAGTTCTTAAGTTATAGAAATTTTAGTAAGTTTGGCTGTTTTTTTAAACAGAAATCGGTAACCCCTTTATTATTAGCAATTTTTATTAATTCTATTATATTTTTTATATTCTATTATATTCTTCAGTTTTTTCTACCCTTATTTCATATATAATTCGTTAAGATATGGTTGATTAGTTCTGGAGTTATAAAAATTTCGTTAAATTTGGCACATACCTACACACATGACACATACACATATCGACATTTTGACGTAGAGAACCACGTCTTTCTCGGGGGGTATGGGAAAATTTAAGGGGCACGACTGCAACGTTTTCTTGCAACGTTTCCTTTTTCTCGAAAAGTATTAAAGAAAAATATACTTTATTATATAGTTTTGGAAAGCTCTCGATGTAAGCTAAATGTTTTCGGGGTTAATTTTGACGTAGAACTACGTCTTTGTCGATAGTAAAGAGGGGGGGAGTATAAAGGGGGGCACAGCCTGCAACGAATGCAACGAAATTATGTCACATTTTGAACGTTTGTATCTTCGAAACTAATAATCGTAGAATAATGTTATAATATCTCATTTTAAAGCTTAAGAAGTCCCATTTATGATAAGACAAGTCTGAACCCTTTATTTCTTACCTCTTTGATACAGCAGCGTTAGAAAGTTTAACTAAATTTTTTGTCGATGCAACGAAAATATGTCACATTTTGAACGTTTGTATCTTCGAAACTAATAAACGTAGAATAATAAATAATATCTCATTTTAAAGCTTAAGAAGTCCCATTTATGATAAGACAAGTCGGAACCCTTTATTTCTTACCTCTTCGATACAGCAGCGTTAGAAAGTTTAACTAAATTTTCTTGCAACGTTTTCATGCAACGTTTTCATGCAACGTTTTCATGCAACGTTTTCTTTTTCTCGAAAAGTATTAAAGAAAAATATACCTTATTATATAGTTTTGGAAAGCTCTCGATGTAAGCTAAATGTTTTCGGGGTTAATTTTTCGATACCGATTTTTTTTAAACCTTTTCGAAAAGTATTAAAGGAAAATATACTTTATTATATAGTTTTTGAAAGCTCTCGATGTAAGCTAAATGTTTTTGTAATTTAATAAATAAATAAATGAATAAATAAATGGATGAATGGATTTAATAAATAATTAGTAGCGTAGACGTAGTTCTACGTGTTGATTGCGGCACAGTTGTAACTGTGCTTGCTTTTTTAAAATAGAGGTTTTTCGACGTTTTAGAACATAAGGAACACATTGGCATAAAAAACTAAAAAAAAAAACAATTTTTTCTTCGGTCTTTTCTACCCCTATTTCATATATAATTCATTAACATTTAGTTAATTAGATCTAGTTTTATATGCGAGCAAAGGTCCATATACAAAGTTTATGAAAACAAAGCTTCCTTTATAAGAAAACAAAAAAAACGTTCAAACCCGAGTAGTTTTAATCGGTTCCGAGATAAAAACTTAATTTGCCTCCACTATAACAAATTCTTTAAATATCAAGAGTCAATTTCTTTTTACAAAAACACCGAGATCTCCACTTATTATAAATCTTTCTTTATTACATCAATTTTTGTACATTCGAATAAAAGATTTCTTAAAATAAAAGGCATCTAAAATTAATTGAAATATATATTTTTATTATTTATTCTCCGAAGTTTAATCCGACAAAAACTTTTCTTCTTTGATCGCTTATAACTCAAAAATTATTGATACGTCAATGTTTCGCTAAGTAAAAATTTACTGTAAATTGACCAAAGAATTTGTTATTAGAAGGATATTTAGTGATTGCACCTAAACACCCTGTATGTCAAAAACTAGTCAACTCACTCCGAAATAATCCTGTTTAAGGTAGTTCTCCGGTCCTTATACTAGAGAAAATCGATTTTCTATAGATTTTCTTGAAACTGTGAATATACGTTAATTTAGGTGTGCTTTATGCGTGGTATAAATTTCAGTACCTCTTCCGGTATAAAAAATCAAGATACTGAGCCTCAAAGTTTCAATTTTTACCAAAAAATTTTTTAATTTAATTTTTTTTTAATTTTGGCATTTTTTTTTATAGAACTCGACGAGAGGAGCAACTTTGGTCCTTTTGACCAACCTCGTCTCTTACCGTTTGGTCAGGAAAACCTTTTCATTATTAAAAGTTGAAACTTTGAGGCTCAGTATCTTGATTTTTTATACCGGAAGAGGTACTGAAATTTATACCACACATAAAGCACAACTAAATTAACGTATATTTATAGTTTCAAGAAAATCTATAGAAAATCGATTTTCTCTAGTATAAGGACCGGAGAACTACCTTAAGATCAATTTCGCCATTAATCTCGATAACTTTCCTCCTTAGATTGATTATAATTATAAAATAAACCCACGGTTTCTCCATTCCTTGTAATTTTTCGATCAACTCATCAAGATCATCGCTGACGTTTGATTCGCTCGCGTGCAGATCGATCAACATCATGTTGTCACGTATCATCGGTATCGATCCCTGGACCGGTAAGGAGAAAACTTCTCCCGCGAGTAACAGGATCGCGATGATACTAAAGATCAACATGCCGCGGCGAGACTGAAGCGTGTCGCCGGTTTGCTTGATGATTTTATCCGACCGAACGGCGATCTGTCATTCATCTTTCGTTCTTCATATTAGGCCAGTCAATAAAGACACTAAAATTCGAAAATTTAATTTTAATTACAAAAGTTTTCAAATTTTGATGAAATATTGGGTGAGTTGAAATACCAATAAATCTCATTTTGCAACCATCCCCGAGGTCCGAAACATGTTAAATATTGCAAAAAAATGTTAATTTTTTATAATTGCGAAAACAATTGCAAAAGTGCTGCAAATCGATAGAATAACTTTCACAATTGCCCCAAACAGTTGTGTCAATTTGCAACTTTCTATGTTGCACGCAATATCTATATATTTTTTAAATCAATGATGAAACAATTGTTTATTTTGTCAAAAAAATTGCAAAAATTTTGCAAATTGGTTGCAAACGTTGAGATTATTTTTCGTCACAAGCTGTTAAGTTTGCAACCTCAAACAAGGTCCGCAACAGTGAAAAATTAGCAACAATTATTATTTTGCACTTTTTACAAGCGTGAAAAAATTGCAAAAGTTTTGCAAATTTTACGGAGTGCTTCAAATGTCTTCCCTTATCCAAATATAAATTTGCAATCCTCTACTAGTTACGCAAATTATTACAACTTATTAATGACTAAATATGTTATTTTATAAAAAAATTTCAATGTTGCGCGCCTCGAAATAGGTAGCAAATCTAATACATTGTGGAAAATATTACAATAAACATTGATTTAAGTTTGCAGGACTTTTGCAATTTTTTTCGCAAAGTTATAGCAATAAATTAACGTTTTTTGCAATGTTTAGCATGTTCTGGACCTCGGGGATGGTTGCATAATGAGATTTATTGTTATTTCAACTCATCCAATATTTCATCAAAATTTGAAAATTTTTTTAATTATAAACTGAATTGATTGTCTTTAATGACTGGCCTATATCGCGATTTCGCGACAATCGCACAGTGGTGCCTAAAAGGGCTCTTTGCAGTTTCTTAATTATTTCGGAGAATGAAATAATCGATTTGTCACTCTTAACTGACATTTCGAGATAAGTATATAGATATTTAGAATATATTAAGGGAGATTCAAATTGGTATGTTAACATTAGATAGGTACAGTTAAATATTTTCCAATTTCCCTCAAAATTTGAAGATCTCCGTACGGGTCTCGTTGGCACCGTTTTTACAATTTCGGCATTTGAGTTTTTAAACAACTAATTATCATGATTAAACAGTGCTAATATGATAGAAAGAACCTTTCTCTACATTTTCATGCCCGAAACAATCCTGTATACTGTATAGTTTCTTTGTAATAAGTGAAATACGAACATGCTGCATTGTAGCCAGCTTGCCCCGATAGTGGGGCAAATTGACATATATCATGGTGTAAGTTGGCTACAGGAAGATTGTAGGACTAAAGTCCATGTTAAATTAATGAAAACGTAATAGAAAATAAAAAACATAGCAAATATGTTATCGATAAAGATTGTATCTTTTAAAGTTGTTTTGTAATGATCGAGCAAAATGCTGTTGTAGAAAAACAATTGTAAACTATTTTCAGATGTAGCTTTCTTCAATATAGTCTGTTCACCCGAGGCAGTTTTGACGCGTGGTTGCGCTGCCGCGCGTGGCCGCGCGTTATCGCGAGGCAAGGTGCGACAACGCGCGCATACGTGCGTACGCGAAACGGTACGCTTTGCGGCATTTTAGACCCATAGGACACTCGCCGTCGCACCTTGCCTCGTGACAGCGCGCGGCTTGTGCAAACGTTAACGCGCGGCAATCGCGTAACAACCGCGCGGCAGAAACCGCCTCGTGTGAACAGGCTCATAAAAATATTAAATATAAAGCCCGATCTACGTAGGCCACACTGGCCACAGTTCGCAAAACGCAAGACACACGCACAGTCTACATGTCAATCTAACCTCTCTGTGTATAGAGGTTAGATTGACGTGTAGACTGTGCGTGTGTCTTCCGTTGATTACATCCGTTGTAATCATCGACCGACAACTACATTCATTAATACACATTTTACTTACATTTTCTGCTTCTCTTGCTTCTATCAGCATTGTAACGCGAATTACATGTTCGCACACGTCTCACGTGCGCGGCAACAGCAAGGTCAAGCTAAGCGTGCGCCGTGCCATAATACGAGTCAACGAGTCTCTACGTATGTCAACATGCCCTATCCCTACATAATTTTTATTTTAGTCGTTTTATTATAATAAATTAATATTGTTACTCAAAATAACATGTCGTATAGTAACAGAAACTTTTTTTTTAACTAATAATACGTTACTTAGATTTACTTATCAAGCTGAAGAACATTAATACGATATTTTGTAACGCTCGAAAATTTACTTGCCACCTCTTGAATCAGATTTTTCTCTTTTTTTATTGTAATACTTATCTGATTTAAATAAAACTTTGGGGGAAGTACCTATGTCATAGAAGAGATATTTTGTGATAACTTTTCCATTGTTTCTTTCGCAATAAATACATAAACGGAACGCAACGCCAACTTGCCTCTTGTGCCAACGAGACCCGGTCTCCCCTATTACGTTATCAGACGCATATTGACGTCACATAGATCTATATCTGATCTTTCTTTAGACGAATTTTTGAAAATTCAGATTCCGTTCATCTAGGTACCACTGTGCGTTGTTAGTAGTCGACCGCTAATTGCTTTTGCCAACGAGTGATCGTTATGTCCGCGCGAATTTAATGATTGAATGCCGTGAGATTGTGTCCAACGCTTTAGGATCGCGCCTGCCATCCGTCGAGACTAATTACAATACCTCGAGGGAAACCAGAAATCGCCATTGTTCTTCGACAAAGTGCGAACGTGGGTAGATAAGTTGGCAGATAAGTCGGGATTTCAAAAGGGAATCCATACTGGAGAACAGTAGGATATAAATGGGCTAACCGCTCCGGGAGCTCCGAGGGGGGTGCGGGGCGGGGGGGGGGTACCGCCGCCGCCCGGCCGCGGGGTCTGTGGGGAGGGGGAGGTGGAGACTCAAGGGCGAGGGATGAGCGGGGCGGGGGGGACTCGTGGGCGAGGGGGTGATGGGGGGGGGGGGAATCGGTGAGCGCGTCGGGACATGTTGTTTATTAAATATTGATAAACATATCGTTGACAAGGGATACCACCGCCGTTCGGCTGAGGGGGGGGGGGAGAGAGGGGGTAATTTTTTTGGCGGGGAGTATTACAAAGGCTAACGGGCGCCGTTCAGCTGCTGGAATTTTATCGGTGAATATAAACAAAACAGTGAGTTACACTTGACTCTGCAATGATCTCACCCTTCTAGAACATGCGAGCCGCCATTCGGTTACGGCGTCTCACTACAAAAGCGAGCGTCGATGGTCCGACGACGGTTTAAAGATAAAATAGCCGAGGTAAACAATTGATAAAATTTGTCACCGATGACGATTTAACCGTTGCGGAGTCCTCTTCATGTTTTTTTCTAGGAAGAGCCGCTGCCGATTACGATTTAACCGTCGCGGCGGTATTCGGTTACGGCGCGGCATATTACAAAAAGCGAGCGCCGATGTCCGGCTGCTGGAATGTATAAACAAAATATGTCTAACGATAATTATACAAACGCATAGCATCCATTATCGCCAGGATGATTACGGATCCACATCTTGCGGATCAGTCTTCGGCTAGTTTTCGCGGCGCGAACGTTCATATTCGAGGGTGAAGGTTTTTGTGTCAAGTATTGTCGGCACGTAATAATTGGGAGGATAATCACTTTAATGTCTCCTACTTCAATCCTACTCATTTGATGTCTGCGCTCTATCACATTCTCAACGTGGCAAACGATATTGTTCAGCGTGCGATCGAGTCACGTGCAAGTGCTCTATCAAAGAATGTGACGTGATCTAAAAAAAACATGGAACATCCCGATGAAACGGAACGCGACCTGCTGGAACGGTCCAACCAAATCGCTACCTTGGGCGAATATTTTGCATGGGCGCAGCGATGCGAGGAGTTTATTAGGCGGCTCGAGGAAGACTGTCGTTCCAAACGTCCGCGGCTCTCAGACGGTTCTCAAACTGTCGGAAACAGACAATCTTTAGTGGCAAGAATCGCGCGACTCGAAGGTGCGAGGACTCTATTACAGAGACGGTTCGTACATATCGGTGGCGAGTACGCGGCGGGCACTAGTAGTGACGATAACGCGAAAAGACTCGTTTGGCGAGAGATCGATACCGCGTTCGAAAACCGCGTATTGACCGGTGCGGTGATAAATACCAATCACATCGAACCGCGACAATTTCTCGAAGATGCTACAGACATCGTGCTCGATCATGTGTGGAACGTCATGCAAAGACATGCAAATGTAAAGATAAACACTGTGTTCAACGGTGAGTTCGTGACGGGTGACAAACGTGCGAACAAAAGTGTCAACACGAGAAACTGCGAACTCTTTCGTTCGTCCGATCGGTCCGATCTGCGCGAGTGGTACGAGCGACACGTTATCGAGCCTACTTTATCGTCCCTCGAAGAGTTTCAGGAACGCGATAGCGGGTGGGCGTTGTCGCGTATACTCAATTTGACTGTGAACGTAAACAAATACAATCCAATGCACGCGGGATGTTACGTCAATTTACCGCAAAAAATTAAATCGAAAAGTGCGGTGATCAACGTGCGATCGATGGACAATGCGTGCTTCGCGTGGTCGGTGGTGGCTGCTCTACATCCAGCCGAAAGACATTCAGAACGGGAATCCTCGTACCCTCATTACGCGACGGTATTAAATTTACAAGACATTGACTTTCCAATGACTTTGAAACAAATTAAACGGTTCGAACGACTCAACGACATCTCCATCAATGTGTACGCCATCGAGGGAGAGGAGAAGACGCCGAACGTTCTCCCGATACGACTCACCGACCGGAAGATGGACAAACACGTAAATCTGCTATACGTGCAGGACCCGCGAGACGACAACGTGGGACATTTCGCGTGGATAAAAAATCTATCCCGCCTCGTGAGCTTGCAATTGAGCATCCACCATAGTCAGAAATACTTTTGCGATCGGTGAGTACCTATACTCCTTTTAATAAAAAAATATTTTATTTTTAATAAAAAAAAGTTTACAAAAAAAATGTGTTTTTTTGCAGATGTTTGCACTATTTCTACACGAGCGAGAAATTGGAAGCCCACGGAGTAGACTGCCGAGAGATAAACAACTGCGCAATCCGACTACCGAGCGAGGACGACAAGTGGCTGAGTTTCAAAAATCACAGCAGGAAGGAACGACTTCCATATGTCGTATACGCCGACCTGGAATGTACCCTCGAAAAGGCGGATGCGGATCCGACAACGTCCACGTTCAGGTCTCAACATCATCGGGTATTTAGCATAGGATACTACGTGCGGTGCTCGTACGACGACTCGTTATCCGCGTATCGATTTCGTCGCGATAAGGATTGCGTCGCGTGGTTCGCCGAAGAACTAAGACGTTTAGCACACGACGTAAAGAACATTTTGTCTGATAATATACCCATGGCGGATTTCACGCGAGACGAGTGGAAAAAGTTTAACAGCGCAACGCACTGTCACGTGTGCGAAAAACCGTTCGAGCCAGACGACGTGCGAGTACGCGATCACTGTCACTTGACCGGTAATTATCGAGGTCCCGCGCATTCTAATTGTAACTTAAATTATAAAAATTCTCACTTCATTCCCATAGTATTTCATAATTTAACGGGTTATGATTCTCATTTTATTATAAAAGAAATTGCCACCGCGTACGAAGGACGTGTAGAATTACTCCCAATCACGAAGGAAAAATACATTTCGTTTACGAAGAATGTTAAAGGCACTGAGGATAAAGACAAGCAAAATTGCATCAAATTAAGATTCATCGACTCGTACAAATTTCTTAGCACGAGTCTCGAAAAATTAGCATCCTTTCTCGATAAGAATAAGTTAAAAATTATACGTTCAAAATTTTCCGCGTTATCCGACCAAGATTTCGAATTATTGACGCGAAAAGGTGTCTTTCCGTACGAGTATATTGACTGCGTCGAAAAGTTGGAGGATGCGTGTTTACCATCGCGCGACTCGTTTTACAGTTCATTGACAGGCGACACCGTATCCGAGAGCGATTACGCGCACGCCGTCAACGTCTGGCAGCGGTTCTCCGTTCGAACCTTGGGCGAATACAGCGATCTGTATTTGAAGACCGATGTCTTGTTATTGGCCGACGTTTTTGAAAATTTCCGCGACAGTTGTATAGCGAGTTACGGACTCGATCCCGCGTACTACTACACTTTGCCAGGTTTCACATGGGACGCCATGTTGAAGCATACTCGCGTAAATTTCGAACTGCTCACAGACATTGACATGGTCATGTTCGTCGAACGCGGTATACGCGGTGGTCTGAGTCAATGTTCAAACAGATACGCGCTGGCTAATAACAAGTACGTGCAGACGTACGATTCATCGAAACCATCCTCGTATTTGATGTATTTCGATGTAAACAACTTGTACGGCTGGGCGATGTGTCAGCCACTGCCCTACGCAGATTTTCGATGGGTCAAAGACGTCTCAAATTTCGAGTTTAGCGCGATCGCTTTGGACTCACCCAAGGGTTATATTCTCGAAGTCGATCTCGAGTATCCGCAGCATAAACACGACGCACACGCCGACCTACCGTTCTGTCCGACGCGCGATAAACCGCCAGGCAAACGGCAGGAAAAACTTCTCGCCACGCTGTACGATAAAAAGCGTTACGTCATACATTACCGCAACCTACAGCAGTGCACGCGCCACGGCCTTCGCGTCACAAAGATACATCGCGTATTGCAATTTGCTCAATCTCCGTGGCTCCGCACTTACATCGAACTTAATACAAAATTTAGAACATTGGCCAAAAATGAGTTTGAGAAAAATTTATATAAATTGATGAACAACGCGGTATTTGGGAAAACTATGGAGAATGTACGCAATCACGTTGATGTAAAATTACTGACAAAGTGGAACGGTAGATACGGCGCGGAGGCAATGATCGCGCGACCAAATTTTCATAGCAGGAGCGTGTTTTCGGAAAATCTGATAGCCGTTGAACTGCGAAAACTCGAAGTTAAATTTAACAAACCTATTTACGTCGGCATGTGCATTCTCGACGTATCAAAAGTTTGTTTGTACGAATTTCATTACGAGTACATGTCTCCCCTGTATGAAGACATGTGTAGAATTATGTACACCGATACGGACAGTCTGATATATCACGTAAAGTGCGAGGATGTGTACAGGGACATGAAACGCGATATCGCTAGATTCGACACGAGCGATTACGCGATCGACAACCCGTACGGTATAACGCTCGAGAACAAGAAGGTGCCGGGCTTGATGAAAGATGAAAACAACGGTGCGATCATGACCGAATTCGTCGGACTCAGGGCGAAAATGTACGCGTTGAGGGTGGATGGTAAGAAAGACTGTAAAAAAGCGAAAGGTGTCAAGAGCAACGTCGTAGCGCGTACTATAACGTTCGACGATTACACGCGGTGTCTGCGAGACGAAATTGAAATGACGCGGCAGCAGTCCTGTATACGATCGAAGTTGCACGAGGTGTACACCATGTCCGAAACAAAAATCGCTCTGAGTCCGTACGACGACAAGCGATATATTATACCTAATTCGACCGATACGTTACCGTGGGGACATTACCGAATACCTTTGTAACGTGTGTATAAAAATGTATAACGTATGTATTGTATAACGTATGTATAGTATAACGTATGTATAGTATAACGTGTGTACAGTATAACGTATGTATAGTATAACGTATGTATGTATAGTATAACGTATGTATAGTATAGTATAACGTATGAATGCATGTAGTAACGTATTGTGAGTGTTATATTACAGTATTTGAAAGAATATTAATAAATAAATATATTGCACACATATGTGTATTTCACATATTTTATGTTTATTTCATATTTCAAACATTTACATGTATTCATATTGCATATTTTTATGTCATGAATAAAAAAGTTTGCCCAAAATTAAATAACATTATCCTTGGATATCCATGAGTTGTGCGATCCATCGAATCCCAGCCATTTAACGTAAACCTCGTCGCCCCTCCTGCGCAGTACTTTCTCCACGAGATACACGTCCGGATAAGTCGCGCGATGCAACTCGTGCTCGTAGAACGCCCCAGCGACGGATTTTCCGCGATAGTCCTCGAGTAGATAGGTTACGGGATTGGTACGCTGCACTTTAACGATCTTAAACACCTCGGTGGTCCAATTCGGCGTGTAACCCTTTTCGAAAATCGTCTTGTATTTGCTAACGCGTACCGAGTCGCCCGCTTTGAATTTTGCCGGACCCGCGATTTTTATCGCGCTGTACACCGTAGCCAAGAGTATTTCGGCTTTCGCGGGGGTAACGTCGACGGGTCGCATGCCGATGGTTCGATGCTTGCGCGCGTTGTAATCCGACACGAGTCGCGGCAACGCGTCGACCCACTTGTAATTTCCGTTGAGCGTAAACATCTTCCACATGTTGTTCTTTAACGTACGATTGAATCGCTCGACGACCGACGCTTTCAACACCGAATACGTGGAATAATGATTGATGTCGTGTTTTTTCACGAGACGTTGCACGTCGGTGTTGTAAAATTCCTTCCCCATGTCGGTTTGTAGATTACTAGGGCACCTCCCGCTGCGTCGAATTATCTCAGCGATAGCGTCGGCTGTCTCGCTGCCGCCTTTACCCTTGAGCGGCACGGCCCACGCGTACTTGCTCAACACATCGATGACGGTGAGTATGTAGTGGTAGCCTCCGTTGAAACGCGAGTACGGACGCATCTCGACGATGTCAGCCTGCCACAGGTCGTCGTACCCTCGCACTATGACGTGTCTGCGGGGAAAATTTCTTCTCGCCGGTGCGTGCAATTCGTCCACCAACCGTCGTTTTTCGATATTTTTATCCGCATCGGTCGATTTTAACGGTCTCATGTTTCGTTGTCGCCGTTTCTGCTTCTAGTGCATCGTTTGTAGCAATTTCCGAACAGTTCGTAACCGCTTCTGAACAGTTCGTAACCGCTTCTGAACCATTCGTAACCGCTTCTGAACCATTCGTGAATCGTTCGTTGTCGCTCGTCGTCGTCAGTTAAGTGCTTCTTACCACTCATCGTCGTCGTCGTCGTCGACGTTCTTTAGCCGTTTGTAGCCTTTCCTGTCTCCGCGTAATTCGCAGCTGTTTTTAAACCGCTCGCAATCGTTTTTAAGCTGTTTTTGAACCGTTTGACAACCGTCCGACAATCGTTCTCGAACCGCTAGACAGCCGTCCGACAACCGTTCTCGAATCGTTCGTTGCCGTTCCTCACCGTCGTTGATGAACCGTTGCTTCTCTTCACTCGTCGCCTTTCGATAGTCGTTTCTGCTGAACCGTTTGTCCATTCTTGTTCGTTGTCGCGTCTGATTCAACGATATTCGCACGTCGAAGGGCGTTTATCGCAGTTCGTAACGCTTGCAGATCTTTCTCGAACGCAGTCAGCTTCTCGTCTGATTCTTTTCGTTGATTGCTCAATATTTTAAAGAATTGATTAACGTACAGTTTGTTAACAGCGTCACCGTCAGTCTCAGGTTGCGCTACGCGACGAATCTTGCGCGACTTTGCGTCAAAGTCCGTGGCGGCGCGACACAGAGCGTTATTGCGCACGAAATTTCTCATTAATTCGCTCCACCGATGGTACGAAATGGCATTCGTCGCGTCTCCGCTGTGCTCGAACGATCCAAATTTGTTGATCGGCATTTCGACGCTGATTGAACGGATCACCGTCGCACGGTTTAATTTATAATAAGTCCGGCTTCGCGAAGTTCCTCGATGATCGACATGATCTCGTTGTCGTGGGCATTGTTGCCGGCGTGGCGCGAAGCGTCGAGCAATCGCAGACGATCCACCAGCTCGTTGGGGTCGTCCCAGTGCACGTAGTCGATCTTATTGTCGGTTAGCGTCATCGCGCGAGGCATGGATAATCCCTTTCCAGATGTTTTCTTCTTGGATTCGGGAGGGAACAACGATGCGATTATATTTAGATACTTGTGTCCACAGTTGCTCTTTACTCGCTCGCGAGGATCATGCTTGATTTTATGAGCACTCGTTGCCAACAGTATGTGCCTGTATTTTTTCATATCTTCCCTCGTGTAGATCTCATCATCGGGCATTCTTTTGAAGATTAACTCGTAAATGCCGGGTGTGCCGCCGTATCGTACGCCATCGATAATTATGGTATCCGCGTTGTCCACTTGAAAACGTTTATTACCTAGCATCAGTCCGTCTTTGCTGAAATAAACGCCGTATGCGCGGTCTATACCTCGATCGGCGCTCAGAAAAGCCTTGATGTACTCTCGGCTCAGCGGACCCAAGTGATCTTGCAACGATTGTAGAAACGTTTCCTGTCCCATCGACGTTTCCAACGTTTTTCGTACGGATGTCGCGATCGAGTCGTCCGTGGTTTCAAAAACATTCGCGCTTGTGAGGAATTCGGGAATTGTATCTTGCACGGTTCCCGTCGTCGTCGTGGTCGGTGTAGAGGTTATCGGTAGTACTTTCGTTCGTTTCGATTGATTAGATTTAAGCGGTGTCGATGGGAGATCCAACCAGGAGTCTGATCGTTTTCTCTTTTTCGACGTCGCATCCTCCCAATCCTCCTCATCCTCCTCCTCCTCCCCGCGCTGTTGAACGGATAGCGGTTCGATTTTCGCGTCAGCGTCGCTCTCCGTCGGTTCCTCTTTTTTCACCGCGGTCAAGCTCGAGTTATCGACGATCTTTTTCAGCGGTCCGATGAGAGGTTTAAAGTGCGTGTCCAACTCAATGTCCTTCTCGATCTTACCGGTTTTCAAAGCGCGAAGTTTCTTGCGAATCGAATTACTCGTTTTCGCAATCTTTTTCACGATCTTCTCGCGTTCGCGAATATTCTCGCTCCCGTTGATCGCGGCCATCGCAGGGAAAACAAAGCAGAACGTCGATCTCTATAAGGCTAACGTTTCACCTCCGACGAGGTATCGGCACCGACTGATCGCTTTTGCGGTATCGCGAACACGTTAAATCCTTTTCTGTATCGGCCGTTCGAAAGCGCGCTGTCCTTGTCTATTACTACGAAACCGTACTTGCATTGCCAACAATCGTGACACAACGAGCAAAATTCGTCGTACGACATGTCGGTATTTACGTGATCGTTGTACACGTGTTTCAAATTGGTACCATCCTGTTTGAACAGGATCAGCAGGTTCGCGTTGTCGCGTATCAGATGTTTAGGTATTCTCGCGTACGTCTGACAGAGATAGAAGGAGTCGACGCTCGAGTGCCTGCCCATTGAGAAATACTCTCTCACCGTGTCTTGCTTGTCGCACGCCACGTCATCGAAGACGAAGATCGAGTTTGGACGTGCATCGCTCGGTGGAATGACGTCACTGTTATTGGAGAACGTAAAGTAGCCGATTTCGTCGATCGATGTCAATAAATTCTCCAGATATCGATATTTCGGCTGTTGCAGCGATTTCGAGTACACGTACACGTTTTCGAAACGTACACCGTGCGGACTTTCCAGCAAGCTAATCAGAACGTTGGTTTTACCGCAATTCGAAGGGCCGCAAATGATCGCGCGTATAGTAGCCGGCAGCATCGTACCGTGCTTGCGTTTCTCCACGTTGCTCCCCATCAACCGTGATCTGTCGTCGCAATTCGTCACGCGAATCGCCAACGGTTGTCGCACGAATCTCATTTCTTTCCACACTGTCGACTTTCTGGCTGACTCGAACGCCTATTTATAGCCGAGCGGAACCGCGAATCGCTCAGTAGCAAAAATGTTCGTTCTACTGTCGAGACCTTCCGATATTCGCGACTTGAGCGCCGAACAGCTGCAATTTGTGCCGAAAGCCGTTCTGCTGCAAACGTGCGGCGATCACGTCCACTACGTGTGGGACAAGCTTCCGGAACATATAAGGGCGGATTTGGAGGTTCAGACGTATCGTCGTTGTTACGAACATTACAATCAACCGTGGCAGCGAACGCACGTCGACGGTCCCGCGCCAATGATAAAGGATTGCGGCGAATGTCAACGAAAAAAAATGGTGGAGGCCTGTTAAATCGCGCGATAAACGCACTTCCGTTCGAATTACACATTCCCAGCTATCAATTTTGCGGTCCGGGAACTCGTTTACAAGATCGATTGGCGAGAGGCGATCAAGGTATCAATCCATTGGACGCAGCGTGTCGCGAGCACGACATAGCCTATTCGCGTAACCGTGATCTCACCGAGAGACACGCGGCGGACGAGATACTCGCTGCGGAAGCGCGAAAACGCATTACCGCGAGAGATTCGACTCTCGGAGAGAGAGCTGCCGCTACAGCCGTCTGGGCGACCATGAAGGCTAAGACGAAGCTCGGAATGGGCTTGAAAACAAAAAAATCGAAAACGGTGAAGAAAAAAAAGCTAACGAAAAAACGGATACTTCCGACAGCGAAACGAGGCGGCGTATTGCCGATTCTACCGTTGTTGGGAGTTCTTGGTTCTCTGGCCGGCGGAGCGGCGGGAGTCGTAAAGGCCGTGAACGATAACAAAGCCGCGCGGCGTCAGCTGGAAGAGATGCAACGTCACAATCGTGCCGTGGAAGGTCGCGGACTTTATCTCGCTCCGTACAAATATGGACGAGGGCTGTATCTCGGCCCGCACAAACGCGGGCGAGGAGTAGCGTCAAAAATAAAAAAAAAAACGTCAAAAAGACGTTAAATATGCCCGCGGGTATTACGACTAACGTACAATTGAATCGACTGGCAAGGCGTATGCGCGTACCGTTCTTCAGAGGTGTCTTCATGCGTGATTCGTTACCGATCGGCGGTGTACGTCGAAACGAGAGCGGTATCGTAAATTTGGACGATGCAGCGGGTCCCGGTACTCATTGGGTAGCGTACGCGAAGAGGGAAGATCGAGTCGTATATTTCGACAGTTTCGGCAATCTTCGACCGCCGAAAGAATTGGTGCGATATTTCGGGTCGAGCGTGACGAAGATTGAGTACAATTGCACGTCTTATCAGCGATACGATCAGAACATCTGTGGACAATTGTGCCTGCGATTTCTCCGGACGATCGACGCTAATTTAAAGTCTGACGGTGCGCCGTGGTGACTCAGTATTCCTTAACGGTTTCCACCGACATGTCTATAACGTTCACGCTGACCGGGAAGAGCAGCATCCTCGCGGAGCACTATTTTCCCGCCGTGGATCTGAGCGACGGTGACTACGAGCTCGGTCTAACGTGTTTTGAGACTTATCACACGATTCCGAACGTGAATTCTTCGAACAATAAATTTTATTTCGACGAGGATGACACGGAAATTACGATTCCCGAGGGATCGTACGAGATACGAGCCATACATGAGTTTTTGAAACGCGAAATTTCACGAAAACGCCCGCGACGCGTAAATCGTTCCAACGATGATCGTACGTCAGGTCGCGAATATCGCGCGAGAGGCGACCGCTCGCGCGAACGGCTACGAAGACGAGGCCGCGGAATACCCGATAGTGCTCCGCGCAAATTACAATACGATGAAGAGCGAGATCAAGTGCGCTTTCAGAGTGAACTTTAACAAACCGAACAACGTTGGATCGCTGCTGGGATTCTCGTCGAAGCGTATATTGCAGCCGGGACAGTGGCACGAATCGGACGCGTCGATTAATATTATCAACGTAAACATTATTCGCGTGGAGTGTAACGTGACCGCGGGTGCGTACAGCAACGGCAAACGTGTTCACACGATACACGAATTTTCACCGAGCGTACCACCGGGATATAAGATATCGGAAACGCCGGCGCAGATCATTTATCTGCCGATCATCGCGCGAAGCGTTACGGATCTAACGATACGCGTCACGGATCAAGACGGACGATTGCTCGATTTTCGAGGAGAAGAGATCACCGTCAGATTGCACGTACGACGGCAACAGCGATAACGCGCGACGTGTGACATGCTCGTGTTGAACGACTCGAAGCACGCGACAGATAAGAATATCTTTACGACTGCGACGATCGACGATATCATCAAATCGACATTCGGTAGCGTTAAAACAGAGACGAAAACAGAGACGAGAAAGAAGCTCAACGCATCGAACGTTAAATTTTTACAATCTCTGGGATTCGCGGTACGAAACATCTGAACGATGACTGAAATTCTTAACATCGGAGGCGAGCCGGTCTTTGACGATCGCATCGTCAAGATCGAGACTCACACGTACAACCCGTACGCCAACACAACGTTCGAGTATAGCGACGAGATACGAATACCCATACAACAGCAGGATCTGTATACGTTGCCGTGCGAAAGTTTTCTCTACGTCGAAGGAACATTGACGGTGACCAGAGCAGCCGATCGAGGCGATCAAGCCGATCCAACCGATAACGTGGTATTGGGGAATAATTGCGTCGCGTTCATGTTCGATGAAATTCGATACGAACTCGACGGTGTGGAGATTGATCACTGTAGAAACGTAGGAATAACCAGCACGCTCAAGAACTACGTAACGGTATCGTCCGACAGAAGCGTGATCCTGCGAAACGCGGGCTGGGAACCACATAATAACCCGAACGGATACTTCAATTTCTGCGTACCGCTCAACCTGTTACTGGGATTTTGCGAGGATTACAAACGCGTGGTGATCAACGCTCGTCACGAATTAATCTTGATACGATCGCGCACCGACAACAATTGTCTGATGGGAAGTCTCGCGTTGGAGCCTACCGTCAAACTACTCAAGATACAGTGGCGAATGCCTCACGTGGTATTGAGCGAGGTCAACAAGCTGTCGATGCTGCGTACCTTGGAAAACGGACGATATCTAAGTATGGGTTTCCGTTCGTGGGATCTGTACGAGTATCCCCTGTTGCAGAACACGACCAAGCACTCGTGGGCCATTAAGACCGCGACTCAGCTCGAGAAACCGCGATACGTCGTCTTCGCTCTGCAAACGGGTCGGAAGAACGTCATGTCCGCGGACACGAGCCGATTCGACGACTGCAAATTGACCAACGTAAAACTCTACCTAAACTCGGAAGTCTATCCGTACGACGATTTGAATTTGGACTTTGGTAAACACAGATGGGCGATTCTGTACGAAATGTACGCGCGTTTCTGCAAGGGCTATTACGGATACGAATATCTCGAGCCGAGTCTCACCGTTTCGACTTTTCTACGTAACGGTCCGTTCGTGATCATCGATTGCTCTCGACAAAACGAATCCATCAAAAACGCCACCGTGGATGTCAGAATAGAATTCGATTGCATGGAGAACGTACCGCCGAATACCTCCGCGTACTGCCTCATCATACACGATCGCGTGATCGAGTACAATCCGTTGACCAACGTAGTGCGCAAAATAGTCTGAGTGTTCGCGGCAACGTCGACGAAAATTTTCTCTCTCTTTCACTCCCGATACAAATTTATGAGAGGAAAAAAAGGAGAGCAGGATATAAATCAGAGTGTCGCGAAACGCGCGTCATTCCTCTCGATTCACGCATCGAAGACAGAGAGAGATATCTCTTCATGTTCGCACCAACGTTCGTGGACCTGCAAGGTTTCGTCGTCGGGATGAAATTTGTCGTGAAGGAGGTGGCGGTGCTGAGAAACGGAGTCGTTCTGGCGCATTACATCTTTACATGCCCCATGCCGTGGAGTCTCCTCACAAAATCCGACAAATCGTGCGCTTCCTGGTTGATTCGCAATCACCATGGATTACGATGGGAAGAAGGAAACGTGCCGTACAGCAAGGTGAAGCGTTTAATTACGTCGGCCGTGCTCGGTGAGGAAGAGGCTGACAACGACGACGACGACGACGAAATGCCGACTCTCGTGTACGTCAAGGGATGCCAGAAACGAGAATGGCTGGTGGATCTGCTTGAGAATAAAGCGAGAAAAAACCTAAACATCGAGACTCTGGATGCGGATTACGAAGATATCGAATCTTTGAATATTCTAGATGCTACAAATACTATGCGATGCGGAAAACATGTTAAGAATTGCGCGTTGCAAAATGTATTAAAAATATTTAACTGGTGGTCGAAACGTCAGAGAGAATTGTCATCTTTTTAAAAAATAAATTTTATACGTATGTGTGTAAATTTTACTATGTTTTATTTCCCTTTCCCCCATTAGTCGATAGTATACAACATTAAAGAATAAGTATACGTAACGAATTCTAACTCGAGAGAGGTCTGAACATGTCTGAACATGTTTCGCGGTTGATGTCATGCGGAAGGGGGGGTATACGTCTTAATAAAAAAACATCCTACCTTAGCCCCCTCTCCTAAAAATTTCAGAGCGCTGATTGCGCGTTCCAGAAACATTAATTTCCCCCTCCTTCATCATAGTGTTGGAAGTTGCCGCGTATATTCGATTAATTTTATAACGACGATCAGTCTTGCATCAGTCGCTTACATCAACGGTCCGCTTCTCCATAACCGAAAGAATGTATTCCGCTGAAGGAAGCAGCAGCAGCAGCGGTGGCAGACGCATGAATTATTACGTACCCATTCACGATGATGAAACTCCATCGTACGAGAACAAATGTAACAAGTAAGTTTTCGTTTTTTTATAAAGCTTTATATTTTTTAAAATTGCAAATTATAAATTGTTTTTTTTAAATTACTAATTTTGTTATTTTTTTACAGCATTTCGTTGAAGCGTCGCGCGCACGATGATGAGGATGATGAAACTCCATCCGTACGAGAACAAGTGTAACAAGTAAGTTTTTCGTTTTTTCTTAAATTATAAAGCTTTATATTTTTTTAAATTGCAAAATTATAAATTGTATTATTTTTTTATTACTAATTTCGTTATTTTTTTACAGCATTTCGTTGGAGCGTCGCGCGGTTCGTATACTCAGCAGACGATACGCGTT
>JASTWP010002937.1:0-33527 GCA_030770255.1 Temnothorax ravouxi
TGTCATTTTAAAAGCTTCCTGATTCTTAAGTCAAAGAAGATGCGAGATAAACTGTGTCAAACAAACTCTATATAGTTTCAATGACCTTGTCAGTAGCGTTAAATTTTTTGCCTCCTAAAAACTCCTTCAGCGGTCCGATTACCAAATCACAATAATGACGACAAAGTCATTGAAACTATACAGACTTGACAAGCTATATAGAATCCTCTTTGATTTAAACACCAGGAAGTTTCTAAAATGATAGAACGAATATATTACAGTCAAGAAAGATTGTATTGAAAAGTAGTATACAAAGCATTCCCATGATACATAAGGTAAACGTAATAAAATCTCCACGTTTTTCCGTGGCACCCCACATTTTTCGTGGCATTGGCGATTTTTTCTTAAGCATGTGCACCTGCCTGTTGCTGACTTAACGCATCCGGCTGTGTCGCACCGGCACGACTTCCACTCATCTTTGGTTCTTTGTTGAGTAGGGGATGGAATGGGGCATCCTGCGAATTAGTAATAACTACTTCTCTTACAGTATTAATTGTTCTCTCTTCTCGTTGGAATCCATGTCGTGGAGATGTTAGAACGTGTCATCCCATATTGACAAATTTTATTATTATAAATATATAAAGTTTGAAAAAAATCGTGCCCTGTTGTTTATTAGGAAATCGTTCGGCACAGAAGGCTGCGGCTTGCTTCTTCTTTTTTTTCTTCTTCCTTCAAATAATGGCCGTTAGTCCTTCCGGGTCTAAGTTGGCCAGCATCAGTATTGTCGTATGCAGCCGCAGAACGTCTATTTCTACGGCAAACGCCGTTTCACCAGACCGAAATCATGGCGGGGTACTCCAGATCCGCTAAATTTGAAGTGACTAGTATAGAAAGCAGTCAAGTATGTTGGTCGTCCATGTCATAGTCGATGTTGCAGGAGTTGAAGAATGATAAAAGAAGTTTATGCAATTTAACAGAAGGAGTTTTTAATAGAGGAAAGAAATCCATAGGAGCAAGCGGAGACTCACTTCTGAAAAAACGTATTAAAATGAAGCCTTAAGGCTTGTAATCGGGCAAAAGAAAATTACGTGATTGATATCCTGCCTCGTCGCATTTGCAGACGGCAGATGCAATAATGTTTTTTCTTATTTAGGGAGTAATTCAAATTGTAATGATTGCTACGTGGTTAATGACCACTACAGTTTCCTTCTTATTAAAAGGAGAGCGGGAATATTGTACTATGATAAAAAACCCTTAACTTCTGTATCTAGATAACTGAATTTTTCCATCATACATTGTTTAGCTGGCTGCGGCTTGCCTTTGATTTTTATGACATTCGTCATAAATAAGCAACATATTTACTAAGGCTTTCTTCCGAAATGCGCTGAAGTACTGACAGTACTGCTCCATACATGACTCTGTTGCGCACATACACATTATTATAAAATAATATTAAAATAGAAACATTACTTATATATGTATAACCAAAAAGCATTAATTTTATGATTAATTGCTATAATTTATTTATTTAATTTAATAAGGATTATTTATTTGTAATTCATTATTCCAAAATTACGTACCTTTAGTTTTATTTAATTTCCATACCAACAATAAAAAATGATGTGCTACGCCAGCTGAACATACTTTTCATTCTTTGTGTCGACTGTAGTTAACTGATATAAATTGAAACACACCGCCATTGTACTTACCATAAATTGAATAGCAATAGTAAACCTGAACTTTTCATTGACCGTGATAGCAAAGCTGCAATTAAACACATTTTTGTCATTTTAATATTTGTAAGTCAAAATGACTGCACTGACATCTTTCTTAATACAACAATATTAATATTTTTGTGACATTAATTGTATCATAAATACAAATTCGAAAATACAATTATGTTACAATATGCATTCATGAAGAATATCTTTTGCACAAAATTTTATTTACCACTATATTTCCAAAATTTTGGCATCTGGAAAATATTATACTAGGAAATGAACAAAACATTCTTTGAACAAATTACAATCCTGGAACTTTTATAGATCGAACAATTTTTCTTTAAGATCACATTGTCCTCACAGTTAGGTTATTATTAATAATAGATATTAGACTTGGAATCTCTTATTGCAGATTCTATAAGTATATTTTTATCATACCGTGGTATTATAGGTCTCTAAAAATGTAAACAGTACCTCATTTATTCTGACATTTGTAACATGTAACATCGTTTTTAGTTAGAAGTGGCATATAAGAAACGAAAGAATATGAATACCGTCGACAATTTCATCAATTTTTATAAATTTTAATAAAGATAATGCAATTTATTACTTTTCCTTAGTTAAAAATATTTAATTTTTTTCATAACCATTCTGCGTGTTACTAAATAGTTACCGTATATGATTCTGTCTTCGTATTAATTTTAGGCACTGCAATTTTTTATTCTCACCTTACAAACAGAACATGTGAAAATTATATTATATTTACGTGTCATAGAAGGCAGGATAGGCAAGAAAGTATAAAAAGTAAAAGACAAATACAAAACAGATGTTAATATATGTAAAAATATAAGAAAAATATGCAAAAAAATAAACAACACTTTTCGATCATTTTTTTCTACATTTCTACTTTAATAAGGTGATACATTAAATGTAGTGTGTTAGGTGACAATAACTAATGCTAATTGTTACTGCTAATTGCAAATATACTATCTTCTTTCTTCTTTTCTTTGCTCTTCTCAGATTTAATATTATGAGATGAGTAGTACTTTAAGTCCATCAGTTTCTCATACAATCACACTTGCATATTTTGTAAGTAAGTTGTAAATGGAATAAGACATTTTAAGTATCTAAAATTAGTAAACAAATAATCTTCATGGTTATTTAAATAGGTTTAGTAATTAATACAATTGCAGCTAATTTTGTCAACAATAATATTAGATACATTAAATTTTAACATCAAATACATATAGTGCTGAATTTGTTTATATTATTCTAAATAATGATTCCAAATTTCCAGTATTTTCCAAATTTATTTCATAAACAGCGTGAACAATTTTAATTAATTAAATACTTAAAATTAAATAGATAATATTTGTTTTTGTTAAAATATTTTAATAATATGTAATAAATCAATATATTATAAATCATTCTTTAAATGTGTAGAACATATTTAAATATATCTAAGACTAGAATTTGACAAAATTAGCTTTCATAATATTTATACTAACACCCATAAATGTATTAAGATTCATGGGAACAATGTAAGCACAAGTAATCTGAATAGGTACACTTGTTCGCCTTATTATTATCATTAAAGACTTTTTCTTATTTTTGTCCAATGCCAGCCACTCCATTTCGTAAATATTGTCACTCATTTGTTGGCTCTAATAAAATGTGTGCAATGTATCCATAGATAGCATTTGTGTAAGAAACAAATATATTTATGTTACTGATACCTCGTAGAGGAGGAGGAGCTCCGTTTGCCTACATTCCCGATTGCCAACAGCTTCGTTTGCTCACAACATTTTGCAGACAGCTTTGTTTACCGACATTCCCGATTGCCTACAGAGCGATTTGCGATTGTCTACGAGCATTATTGCGCACATGTAATAATTAAAAATACGAACATAAGTTTGCGCACATGCATGGCCTTATTACGCGCAAATTGCACACATGACTTTATTGCACACATACACATTGCACACATGGCCATATTGCAAACATAAAATAAGAAAATTATATTAACACTTTGCACACACGCTAATATTGCGCACATACTCTTTGCACACATAACGTTATTGCGCATATGCACGGATTTCCAACTTTTGTGTATGTACGCAATATAAGGTTACGTGCGCAATCGGCATGTGCAATAAAGTCGTGTGTGCAATGTGTTTGTGCATAATAAGACCATGTGCGCAAACGCACATTCGTATTTTTAATTATTACATGTGCGCAATATAATGCTTATATTGGCAATCGCTCTGTAGGCAATCGGGAATGTTGGCAAACGGAGCTGTCGACAAAATGTTGTAAGCAGACAAAGCTATTGGCAATTGGGAATGTAGGTAAACGGGACCCTCTCTCTCGTAGGTATTAAAATGTTTTGATAACAAACTGTTAGAATTTTGCAACAAAATTTATACAGAATAGCATTAGCATTTAATTAAAAGCTTAGATACCCATCACTCCTAATACTAAATCTCTATTACCATACCTTTGTCTTTAATTCGTTCCCATACCAACAATAGAAGAAGATTTGAATCAAAATACAAGACACATATGATATAATTTCAATATGTCTGGCTTTCGTGGTTGCTATACTTAATTGATAAAAGCAAAAGCATACCACCGATGTAGTTATTATAAATTGGATAGCAATAGTCAGTCTAAACCTTTCATTTACAAGAAACGCAACCCTAAAATTTAATAATTTTGTTTGTGTAATAACATACATTTTAATAAAATATATACTTGATAAGAACGATATTATATTCAGATGTAAACGATATATATTAATTTAAAAACTATTGTAAAAATTTAAAAAATTGACAAAATTGTAAAACGTAACCTATATATATCATAATGATGATGCATGCAGTCGCGAAGAACGATTGAATGAGATATAATTCTTCTCAAGCGATGAGTTGAGATCTCAATTCAACAGCAAATATGGACTAATAATCCACAGATGACAGTATCGCAACCAACACTAACGACTACTGCGACAGCCATACATATCATTTGATAAGTGAACATCAGAGAGAACAGAAACGTTGACGAATAATCAAATGGCAACCATGCTCTGTACGGTAATGCTCTATTTCTGAAGTTCATGATTAAAAGAGATAACACCGTAAATAAGTATGCTATCCCTTCCATATATACGTAGCACCAAGTAGTATTTCTAAAATAATTATAAAATATTCCTCAAATACATAGATATATAATAATTTTAATTCTTAGATTTTATATAAATTTTTTATTTTTATCTTTATTTATCTACCTATTTATTTATTTATTTATTTATTTATTTATAATGTACACTTTTTACCCTTTTAAATCCTTAACTCCGGTGGTAATGAAAATTTTTAAACCGCATTTTATATAGTAAAATAAAGGAGTTGCTCACATTCCAAAAATGAAGTCGGCATTAAAGTGGGAGATCCAAAAAAAATACAAAGATTCAAATTAGATGTAAATAAGTAAGTAATCTCGCCTATTTATTGAAAAATATTTTACTAATAAATAATTTTGTCTATCGCTTTAAGTAAAATTTATAGGTATTATAGGTCACTCAAATAATAATCATATAGATTTATTCTACTCAAGAAAGCAGATGAAATTACTTATTAATTGAATATTTGTCAGTAGAAAGGTACAGACCTAACCATGCACTTATTTCTTTTACTTTTACCTTCAACTTTAAATCTTTTTTTTCAGATATTTTATTCTCTCGCCGACCAGATTTTCGGAAAGAGCAACTCATTTTACGCCTAAATATCAATACATTCTAAAAATTTTTATTAAAAGCCAAGATACATGATAACAAAACAGAAAAGACTTCGAGAACTTCATGGGTTAAATAAAAAAAACAATATATTTTTAATAATGTTTAGGTGTGTTCTATTGCACGTTTCTATTTTTGATACATTAATTATATTAAGCATTTAAAAAAAGAAATATTTACGTAAAAAATTTATATGTGAAAAATAACACAAAATAAATTTTAATAGTTTCGTTAATATTAAGCAATTGTCGGTATATTATGATGTTATTGATGTTTGTTAATACTTACTCTATACTTTTATCGAATTTATAGACAATGTTTATTTCAGTCGATGTCGACGGTTCACATGGTTTCTTCGTCAGTATGTCGATTATCATAATAATGTTTTTGCGATTTATGAGCAAAGTGAATACTTTAAAGCAAGTATTTAATATGTCAATTACTAATAAGAGACTATCGCAAAAATCGTCGGCATTGTCCACTATTAGAATAAGATCTAGTAATAGCGATAGGATGAAGGTATTTAGTAAGAAAACTGTTATGCTTGTATACACGTAGTACGCTACGCGTTTATGCTGTGATGACCAAAAATTTGGTCGCCAACATCCAGACATCGTTAAAAGAATAAAACTCAACTTAAGTATGCGCATTTTTTAAAAGATTATATTTTTTTAATATTACCTGCAAAGCACACAATACATGTAATTGTTTTCTGCAAATTTAGTGTAACGTACAACATTATTAATTAAACGTATCTTTAAAGTAATTTGCAATTTTGTCAATTATAGAATGCTTCTATATTTATATCATAAGTGTTTAATAGATATTTCTTTATTTTCTATTATTTACAAATGTTATTTTTGTAAATAATAAAAATATTGCATTATAAGTAAACGTTGTGATATTTGTCGTAAAGAAACAAATCAAATTATTATTATAAAAAAAGAATACTTTTTAAGCGATCACGACGAATAAGTATAGCAAGCACCAAAATCTTTTGACTGACTGGCAAATGTCTAATGACAGTCTACGGCTTTGCTGTCGGATCGAATTTCTTAGATGTATAAGATACATCCATGTGTCCATTGCAACTGGTTACATTATCTCTCTTATAACGTATCCCTCACAATATGTTCGTGTACAATTTTATTATAATTATTCTTTAACTATTACTAAATTATTTGTTAACCATTTTAATTAAATTATTCTTTGACTAATATAATTCAATTAAATCTTTATTAAACTAATTTAAAAAAATTACTATTTAAATAAATGTTTTTAAGACTGTTTTTTATTTAATTGTATATTTTATATTACTACTACTACTATATATCATAATACATTATTAATCCCTTTTTATTTGTAAGGGCTCATGCACAATGAGAAAAATAAAAAATAAGAAATTAAATATAGAGAGAGTTTATAGTCGCATCTTTTTTCAACACGGTTTTCTCTCTTTTTTCAAGACACGGAATTCTTTCTATATTTAATTCCTTGTTCCTTATTCCTCTCATTGTGCATGAGCCTTAAAGGTATATTTGAAGGATGAATGCTGCGCTACTTCGACGTTATGATGATTTCATGAAAAACGCAAGGGAGATTTGAGCACTAGTAAAAGAAGAAGAACAAATGACAAGTAAAAAAAAGTTTTGAGAATTCAATGTGGTTGCTGTTGAATATTACTTGAACATTATATTCTAGTAATCGTGTATATGGTGACATCTTACGATAGACACTCGAGAATCATACATGCACGTGATAGACGGGTGTACACGAATTCGCTCTCGGCGTAAGCCCGCGACGCTCACACACTCTCTCGTCAGAAGTGTATCTGAGAACGTGCTTCCGGACTTGTACTTGATCAAATATATATTCTTGCATTTATTAACGTATATAGTGATTAACGTAATTATCCTAATCCCGTGTGCTGTGTCGTTGTCAGACGTATCGCGATCCACATTCCAAATATACCTAGATAATCAACAGTTGCCAATGCGTATAGTTTAACGTAGGTTATATCGATCGTTAATAATTAATGGGATACACATAAATCAAACGTTTCAGCTCCGCTATTCTAGACGTATCTGTAAAGTTAATAATTACTTATAGAAAGATTAAAATTTCAAAGAAAATTTAAATATCTATAGCTTAAATATCATAAAATTGTAACCTATACCGATATTAAATAAAGATATAATTTTTTATTCAATATTTGAGAATTCTATCTCGTATTTTCTTTACTCCGCCTCTGAAAAATATTATTGCATCTAAAGATATATTACCGTAAAGTATGTGAATTTTGTTACCGTCTCGCATATCGACTCATAAATATATTATTTCACGAGGTAAAATATATGTACTTGGCGCGAGACACTACCGTGTCTCTCGATTGTGAGGGATACGTTACGAAATGTTTAATGCAGTTACCAGTTGCGAAGGGTGGAATTATGAACACAAATGTGGATATGTACGTCTAAGAAATTCGATCCGACAACAAAGCTATAGACTGCTGTTGACATTTATTGCCAGTCAGTCTAAAGATTTTGGTGCTTGCTATACTTATCGGTTGCGATCGCTTAAAGTATTTTTTATTATTATAATAATAATTTGATTTATTTCTTTACGGCAAATATCACAATGTTTACTTACAATTATTAAATTAATTAGGAAGCTTATATGGGCAGAAATGCAATATTTTTATTATTTACAAATAACATTTGTAAATAATAGAAAATAAAGAAATATATCTATTAAACACTTATGATATAAATATAGAAGCGTTCTTTATAATTGACGAAATTACAAATTACTTTAAAGTTACGTTTAATTAATAATGTTGTACGTTACATTAAATTTGCAGGAAACAATTACATGTATTGTATGCTTCGCAGGTGATATAAAAGAAGATAATCTTTTAAAAAATGCGCATACTTAACTTGCCTTTTATACTTTTAACGATATGTGGATGTTGGCGACCAAATTCTTGGTCATCACTGTATAAACGTGTAGCGTACTACGTGTATACAAGCATAATAGTTTTCATAATAAATACCTTTATACTATCGCTATTAGTAGAAATGACTCTAATAATGGACAATACCGATGAATTTTGCGATAATTTCTTTTTACTAATAGACCTGTTAAATACTTTCTTTAAAGCATTCATTTTGCTTATAAATCGCAAAAACATTATGATGCTAATCGACATACTGACGAAAAAACCATGTGAACCGTCGACATCGACTGAAATAAACATTGTCTATAAATTTGATAAAAGTATAGAGTAAGTATTAACAAACATCATCCTCAATAACATATTATAATATACCGATAATTACTTAATATTAATGAAACTATTAAAATTTATTTTGTGTTATTTTTCACATATAAATTTTTTACGTAAATATTTTTTTTTTTTACTTAAATGCTTAATATAATTAATGTATCAAAAATAGAAATGTGCAATAGAACACACCTAAGAATTATTAATAATATATTGTTTTTTTATTTAACCCATGAAGTTCTCGAAGTCTTTTCTGTTTTGTTATTATGAATCTCGGCTTTTTAAATCAAACATTTTAAAATATATTGATATTTAGGCGTAAAATGAGTTGCTCTTTGCGAAAATCTGGTCGGCAAGAGAATGGAATATCTGAAAGAGAAGATTTAAAAAGTTGAAGGTAAAAGTAAAAGAAATAAGTGATTAGGTCTGTACCTTTCTACTGACAAATAATCAATTAACCAGATGAAATTAGTTAATTTCATCTGCTTTCTTGAGGAGAATAAATCTATATGACTATTATTTGAGTGACCCCCCCTATAATACCTATAAATTTTACTTAAAGCGATAGACAAAATTATTTATTAGTTAAATATTTTTCAGTAAATAGGCGAGGTTATTTGCTTATTTACATCTAATTTGAATCTTTGTATTCTTTTTGGATCTCTCACTTTAATGCCGACTTCATTTTTGGAATGAGCAACTTCTTTATTTTACTATATAAAATACAATCTAAAAATTTTTATTACAACCAGAGTTAACGATTTAAAAGAGTAAAAAGTGACTATTATAAACAAACAAACAAACAAACAAACAAATAAACAAATAAATAGGTAGATAAATAAAGATAAAGATAAAAAATTTATATAAAATCTAAGAATTAAGATTATTATATTATATGTATTTGAGAAACATTTTATAATTATTTTAGAAATACTACTTGGTACTACGTATATTTGGAAGTGATAGCATATTTATGGATGGTGTTATCTCTTTTATTCAATAACTTCAGAAATAGAATATTACCGTACAGAGTATGGTTCCCATTTGATTATTCGTCAACGTTTCTGTTCTCTCTGATGTTCACTTATCAACTGATAGGTATAGCTGCCGCAGATATCATTAATGTTGCTTGCGACACTCTCATCTGGGGATTATTAGTCCATATTTGCTGTCAAATTGAGATCTTAACTCATCGCTTGAGAATAATTATATCTCATTCAAACGTTCTTCGCGATTGCGTGCATCATCATTATGATATATATAGGTTAAGTTTTATAATTTTGTCAATTTTATAAATCTTTACAATAGTTTTTAAATTAATATATATCGTTTACATCTGAATATAATATCGTTCTCATCAAGTATATTTTATTAAAATATATGTTATCACAAGAACAAAATTATTAAATTTTAGGTTTGCGTTTATCGTAAATGAAAAGTTTAGACTGACTATTGCTATGCAATTTATAACAACTACATCGGTGGTATGCTTTTGCTTTTATCAATTAAGTATAGCAACAACGAAAGCCAGACATATTGAAATTATATCATATGTATCTTGTACTTTGATTGAAATCTTCTGCTATAGTTGGTATGGGAACGAATTAAAGACAAAGGTATGGTAATAGATATTTAGTACTATAAAGGAGTGATGAGTATCTATGTTTTTAATTAAATGCTAATGCTATTTTGTATAAATTTTGTTGCAAAATTCTAACACAGTCTGTTATCAAAACATTTTAATACTTACGAGGGAGAGGGTCCCATTTACCTACAATTGCCAATAGCTTTGTTTGCTTACAACATTTTGCCGACAGCTTTGTTTGCCAACACTTCCTATTGCCTACGGAGCGATTGCCTGCAATATAAGCATTATATTGCGTACATGTAATAATTAAAAATACGAATATGTGCGTTTGCGCACATGGTCTTATTATGCACAAATATATTGCACACACGACATTATTGCACATGCCGATTGCGCACATGACATTATTGCGTACATACACAAAAGTTGGAAATCTGTGCATGTGCGCAATAACGTTATGTGTGCAAAGAGTATGTGCGCAATATAAGCGTGTGTGCAAAGTGTTAATATAATTTTCTTATTTTATGTGTGCAATGTGTATGTGTGCAATAAATTCATGTATGCAATTTGTTTGCGCGTAATAAGGCCATGTGCGCAAACTTATGTTCGTATTTTTAATTATTACATGTGCGCAATAATGCTTATAGGCAATCGCAAATCGCTCGGTACACAATCGGGAATGTCGGCAAACGAAGCTGTCGGCAAAATGTTGTGGGCAAACAAAGCTGTTAGAAATCGGAAATGTAGGCAAACGGAGCTTCTCTACGAGGTATCAGTAACATAAATATATTTTATGTAACACGTGCATGGAAAGTGGCACATTACGCACGCTACGCGTGCGTGATAGACCACTTTCCACGCACTTGCAACATAAAATAAGGTGTGCAAGTCGTGCGTGAAGATGAAAATTCCCGGGTGCGGTGACCGGTCAACTCCGCACCCTTGAATTTTCATCTTCCAGCACTTGTTGCACAAATAACTATTTTTTCTTACACAAATGCTATTTATATGGATACATTGCACACATTTTAATAGAGTCAACAAATGAGTGACAATATTTACGAAATGGAGTGGCTGACATTGGACAAAAATAAAAAAAAGTCTTTAATGATAATAATGAGGCGAACAATTGTACCTATTCAGATTACTTGTGCTTACATTGTTCCCATGAATCTTAATACATTTATGGGTGTTAGTATAAATATTATGAAAACTAATTTCGTCAAATTCTAGTGTTAGATATATTTAAATATGTTCTATGCATTTAAAGAATGATTTATTATATATATATTGATTTATTACATTATATTAAAATATTTTTACAAATTCAAACAAATTTTATCAATTTAATTTTAATTATTTAATAAATTAAAATTATGTACATACTGTTTATTAAATAAATTCAAAAAATACTGGGAATTATTATTTGAAATAATATATAAACAAATTTCAGCACTATATGTATTTAATGTTAAAATTTAATGTATCTAATATTAATATTGACGAAGTCAGCTGTATTAATAACTGAACAAATTTAGATGAAGATTAAGATTGTCTGTTTACTAATTCTAGATACTTAAAATGTCTTATTCTTTTTACAACTTACTTATACAAAATATGTAAGTGTGATTTTATGAGAGATTGATGGATTTAGCGCACTACTCAGATCATAATATTAAATCTGAGAAGAGGCAAGAAAAGAAGAAAGAAGATAGTATATTTTCAATTAGTAGTAACAATTAGCATTATAGTCATTGTCACCTAACACACTACATTTAATGTATCACCTTATTAAAGTAGAAAAATTGAAAAGAATGATTAAAAAGTGTTGTTTATTCTATTGCATATTTTTCTTATATTTTTACATTTATTAACATCTATTTTATATTTGTATTTTACATTTTATACTTTCTTGCCTATTCTACCTTCTATGACACACTTTGTTATATAATTTTCACATGTTTTGTTTGTAAGGAGATATATCAGAATTTCTGAGTATCAAAAATTACAGTGCCTAAAATCAATACGGAGACTGAATCATATACGGCAACCTTTCAGTAACACGCAGAATGTTTATAAAAAAATAAAATATTTTTAAATTAAAGGGAAATAATATTATAATGCATTATCTTTATTAAAACTTATAAAAATGATAAAATTGTCGACAGTATTCGTATTCTTTCGTTTCTTATATGCCACTTCTAACTAAAAACGATGTTATATGTTACAAATGTCCGGCATGTAAAAAGGTTCTATTTACATTTTTAGAGACCTACTATTGTGGTATTCCACGGTATGATAAAAATATATTTATACACTGAAAACAAAGAAATATTTAGATCCAAGAAAATATTTATTCAGTTAGTACCAATGGCTTATTGACTTAATATATAATCACATATTTAATTAGAATTAGATATTTTTACTTAATTTAAGTAAAGACACAGTATTTAAGTAAAGTTAAGTAATAATAGGGGAGAGTTGGCAATTACCGAGCCCCTAAGAACCGAAGCGTATATCTAAGCTCAGAAATGCTTCAAAAAAATAAACTGTGCAGTTTTAGATAGGTCATTTATTTGGCTATCCATATAACATAGCAATAATGTTAAAAGCTAAACACAAACTAAAATATTAATGATTTTTCAAAAAATGAGAAAACGCGGTATTATCAAACTGGTCTGATAATATCGTGACCATGTCTGATAAAATCGTGCCCAGTTTAATAAAACTGTACCTATAAAAATTACTCTGGCTTCAGCCAGTGACATGAAGTAGAACACAATAACAAAATGTTTTTTTTATATTTATGCATTAATATCGTTAAGTAGGTACCTACATATAAAAATAAGTGAATGCGTTAACAAATAACAATTATTATAAATTCACATCAAAACTTAAGCAACGATCTTTTCTGTAAGCACCTTACATTGTAAACTAAACAGTCATAGTAACTCTTAACACACAGTTATCGTTATACCTATGAGTATTATACCTTGGGCGCGAAATTATCAAACTCAATCATTTCACTTTATAACCTTAAAATATATAGGAACGAAACGCGTGTTTCTAAAATCACTAGTGCAATCTAATTTTATAATGTTTTAGCTTATCAAATCCGTCGGCATTATTTCTTCAATGTAAATATTATGTTACTCACCTCTTATCGAAACTACCAGCAAAATCGCAACGAGCAAGCAGAGAAGCTTCCAGAGCGCACTCTGTTTACATGGACGGCCGGAACGCATTGACGGCGCATCCAGGGGGGGTATTTCGTGTTACTCTATGATATTAACATCATTGTAGGCGCGTAATACAAATAGTTATTGAGATAAACAATAGCGCGGAATTGTCAACGGCGCGGTAATTGCCAACTCTCCCCTACAGTAACAAAAGAAAATAGATTCCGACTGTTACATCATTTTAAACTATTCTTAATTAAATTATTCTTCGACTGACTCTAATTTAATTAAATTTCTATTAAATTAATATAAAAACTTATTATTTTTAAATAAACGTTTATAAAAATGTTTTATTCAAGTGTACATATTTTATTACTTCTACATATTATTACATTAAAATCAATTACCAATCTTTCTTTATATGAAAAGCTATATTTGAAAAATAAATACTGCGCGACAAGTTACAATTTAATGGAAAAGGCAGAGGAATTGATCACTAGTTACAAATATTCTAGAAGAACAAGTGACAAGTAAAAAGAAGCTTTAAGAATTCAACGTGGTTGACAATGCGTTAACGTAAGTTATACCGATCGTTAATAATTAATAGGATACACGATCATAAATCGAACGTTTCAGCTCCATTATTCTAAAAGTATCAGTAAAGTCAATAGTTATAGAAAGATTAAAATTCAGAGAAAAGTGAAATATCTATAGCTTAAATATCATAAAATTGTAACCTACACCGATATTAAATAAAGATATAAGTTCTTATTCAATATTTGAGAATTCTATCTTGTATTTTCTTCACTCCGCCTCTGAAAAACATTATTGCATCCAAAGATATATTACCGTAAGGTATGAAACTTTTGTTACTGTGTATATACGTGTTGCATATCGTTTCATAAATATATTATTTCACGAGGTATAACATATTGTAAGGGATACACGTTATAAGATGAATAATGAAATTGCCAGTTGCGAAGGGTGGAAATATATGGATACACATATGGATGTATCTTATACATATACTAAGAAATTCGATCCGAAAGCAAAGCTATAGACTGTCGACATTTGCCAGTCAGTCTAAAGATTTTGGTGCTTGCTATACATATTCGTTGTAATCGCTTAAAAAGTATTCTTTTTTTATAATAATAATTTGATTTGTTTCTTTACGGCAAATATCACAAACGTTTACTTATAATTATTAAATTAATCAGAAAGCTTATATCGTTAGAAATGCAATATTTCCATTATTTATAAAAAGCATTCTTTAATGCTTTTTACGTTTAATTAATAATGTTGTACGTTACACTAAATTTGCAGAAAACAATTACATGTATTGTGTGCTTCGCAGGTAATATTAAAGAAAAATAATCTTTTAAAAAATGCGCATACTTAAGTTGAGTTTTATACTTTTAACGATGTCTGGATGTTGGCGACCAAATTCTTGGTCATCACTGCATAAACGCGTAGCGTACTACGTGTATACAAGCATAACAGTTTTCTTACTAAATACCTTCATGCTATCGCTATTACTAGATCTAATTCTAATAGTGGACAATGCCGACGATTTTTGCGATAGTTTTTTATTAGCAATGGACGTATTAAATTCTTGCTTTAAAGTATTCACTTTGCTCATGAATCACAAAAACATTATTATGCTAATCGATATACTAATGAAGGAACCATGTAAACCGTCGACATCAACTGAAATAAACATTCTCTATAAATTCGATAGAAGCATAGAGTAAGTATAGAGTGTTAACAAATCATCAATAATATCATAATATATTTTATTATTGTTTAATATTAATAAAACTATTGAAATTTACTTTGTGTTACTTTTCATATCTAGATCTTTTACGTAAATATTTTTTTTTCTATTTAAATGTTTAATGAAATTAATGTACGGTAAATAGAAAAACGCAACAGAACATGCGCAAGAGTTATTAAAAAGTTCTCGAAGACTTTTCTGTTTTGTTACCATGTATCTTGAGTTTTAATCAAAATTTTTGGAACGCATTGGTATTCAGGCGTAAAGTGAGTTGCTCTTTTCGAAAATCTGGTTGGCGATGTAAGGTAAAGGTACCAATACCCGGACACTTAAGCAGACAAAATGTACCAATACCTGGACACATATCTGTCTGGACACATACCTGGATACCTTTAAAAAAAGATAAATTTATGAAAATATACGTTTGGCTATTATAACTGAAGTTTCAAACTACAAAAAAAAAACTTTTATCTTTGAATTTAATTCGCGTTATACTTATAAATAATAAAGGTGTCCGGATATAGGTACATGTCCGGCAATCGGGACGTTTACCTTATAGTGGATTACTTGAAAAAGAAAATACAAAAGTTGAAAGTGAAGGTAAAGGAGTAACTGATCTTTATCTCTTACTGACAAATATTCAACTAATAATTAATTTCCTCTACCTTCTTGAGTAGAATAAATCTATATGATTATTATTATTTGAATAGCCTATAATATAAATTCTATTTAAGAAGATAGACAAAATTATTTATTATTGGCACGACACCCGCACGGTATACGGGAGGTTCCAGGTTCAAACACTGGCTAGGGTAATATTTTTCGTAATAAAAATTTAAAACTATTTAATTTAGAAATTACATTAACTGACCAAAACCCATGGTTGAAATTAATGATGTCTCGATGATTGAGCCGAAAAAAGTGCTGTGTGAATCCGACAAACCAAGTTGGCTCACGGTTTTTCAATGTTCATATCGAAAAGACGTTATATATTGCCAGTATTTACATCTAATTTCAATCCTTATATTTTTTCCGGATCTCCCACTTTAATGCCAACTATATTTTTGGAAAAAAAAATTACCTTTATATGTATGTACCAAATGCGATCTAAAAATTTTTATTGCATACGGAGTTACAAGGATTTAAGAGCGTAAAAAATAAATAAATAAATAGATAAATATAAAAATAAAAAATTTATATACAATCTATGAAGATAATGTATGTATTTGAGGAACATTTTATAATTATTTTAGAATTAATACTTGGCGCTTCGTATGTTTGGGAACTGTAACATTATCATGTATCATATTATCTTCTTTATCAATAAACTTGAGAAATGGAAAATTGACATACAGAGTATGGTTGCCATTTGATTATTCATCAACGTCACTATTCTATCTGGCGTACACTCATCAAGTGATAGGTATGATTGTCTCAACAGTCGCTAGTGTTGGTTGCGATACTCTCATCTGTGGATTATTAGTCCATATTTGCTGTCAAATTGAGATCTTAACTTATCGTTTGAGAAGATTTATATCTTATTCAAACGTTCTTCGCGATTGCGTGCGTCATCATTATGATATATTCAGGTTATGATATATTCAAGTTTTACAATTTTGCCAATTTTACAAAATTTACTCAATAATATTTAAATTAATATCGTGTACATCTGAATATCGTTCTTCCAGTATATTTTATTAAAATATGTTATTATACGAACAATTTGTTAAATTCTAGACTTGCGTTTATTGTAAATGAAAAGTTTAGACTGACCATTGCTATCCAATTTATGTTAACTACATTGGTGACATGCTTCTGCCTTTATCAAATAAGTATAGCAACAACGAAAGTCAAACATATTGAAATGATTTTATATATGGCTACTATTTTAGTTCAAAACTTTTTCTATTGTTGGTATGGCAACGAATTAAAGATAAAGGTATGGTAATAGATATTTAGCTGGTATGATAGGTATAGATATTCTCAATTAAATGCATGCTGAATCTGTTCTGTATTTTTGATGCAAAATTCTAATAGTATTAAATAATTCTAATATCTACGAGGTATCAGTAATATAAATAATATATTTTGTTTCTAATACATATGCTATCTATGGATACATTTTACATATTTCAGTAGAGCCACCAAATGATTGACCATATTTTCGAAGTGGAGTGGCTGACATTGGACAAAAATAAAAAAAAGTCTTTAATGATAATAATGAAGCGAACAACTGTACCTATTCAGATTACTTGTGCTTATATTGTTCCCATGAATCTTGAAACCTTTATGGGTGTTAGTATAAATATTATAAAGCTAATTTCGCCAAATTTTAATTTTAGATATATTTAAATATGTTCTATATGCATTTAAGGAATGATTTATAATATATTGCTTTATTATACTTTAAAATATTTTAACAAAAACAAATCTTATCCATTTAATTTTAAGTATATTTAATAAATTAAAATTGTTTACGCTATTTACGAAATAAATTCGGAAAATACCTAAAATTTGGAATTATTATTTGGAATAATATATAAACAAATTCAGCACTATATGTATTTAATGTTAAAATTCAATGTATCTAATATTAATATTGACGAAGTCAGCTGTATTAATAACTGAACAAATTTAGATGAAGATTAAGATTGTCTGTTTACTAATTCTAGATACTTAAAATGTCTTATTCCACTTACAACTTACTTACACAAAATATGCAAGTGTGAGTCTATGAGAAACTGATGGACTTAAAGTACTATTCATATCATAATAATAAATCTGAGAAGAGAAAAGAAAAGAAGAACGAAGATAGTATATTTGCAATTAGTCATAATAATCAGCATTAGTTAACTTTCATCTAACATAGTACTTAACATATATCACGTTATTAAAATAATAGAAAAAGATAATCGAAAAGTATTGTTTATTCCATTGTATATTTTACTTATATTTTTACATTTGTTATTAGCTGTCTTATATTTGTATTTTACATTTTATACTTTCCTGCCTATCCTGTCTTCTATGACACGTAAATAGAATATAATTTTAACATGTTTTGTTTGTATTGTGGGAAATCAGAAATTACAATGACTAAAATCAATACGAAGATAGAATCTCAAAATTTACTTTTGCAAATAGGGAACTTGGGGCAAGACACAGTATTTCATGTTTAACCAGGTGAAATGACCACTAAGCACTAAGTATAAAAAAAACATCCACTTTTTCAACACAAATCCTGGTATTGTATCCTTCTTTACATGTAAAGATGGTTGAAACTAACAAACATATATATGAATAATTAATTTAGAAAGCAATATTTGAAAAAGTGTCTTTTGCAGCGTCTTGCAAATAGGCAGGACAAGACGAGGCACTTTCATTTACCCGCCCTAATTGTTTTTCAACACGGTCTTCCCTCTTTTTTCAAGACACGGAATTCTTTCTATATTTAATTCCTTGTTCTTTATTCCTCTCATTGTGCATGAGCCCTAAAGGTATATTTAAAGGATGAATGCAGCGCTACACTTACTTCGACGTTATGATTTCATAAAAAAAAGAAGGGAGATTTGAGCACTAGTAAAAGAAGAAGAAGAAGAACAAATGACAAACAAGAAAAAACTCTGAGAATTTAACGCTGTTGACAACCATAAATCAAACGTTTCAGCCCCGCTATTCTAAAAGTAGGTATCTGTAAAGTCAATAGCTATAGCAAGATTAAAATTTCAGAAAAAATTTAAATATTCCTAACGTAAGTATCATAAAATTATAACCTATGCCGATATTAAATAAAGATGTAATTTTTTATTCAATATTTGTCAATTCTTTCTCGTATTTTCTTTACTCCGCCTCTGAAAAACGTTATTGCATCCAAAGATATGTTACCGTAAGGTATCTAAATTTTATTACTGTGTATATACGTGTTGCATATCGCCTCATAAATATATTATTTCACGAGATATAACATATTGTAAGGGATACGCTATAAGATGAATAATTAATTTACCAGTTGCGAAGGGTGAAATTATGGACACACATGCATGTGAATATCAACATCTAAGAAATTCGTTCCGCTACAGCAAAGGCTATAGACTGTCGACATTTGCCAGTCAGTCTAAAGATTTTGGTGCTCGCTACAATTACCAGTTCTGATTGCTTAAAGTATTTTTTAAAATAATAATTTGATTTATATTTCTTTGACGGCAAATATCACGATGTTTACTTATAATTATTGGATTAATTAGAAAGCTTATGTGGTTAGAAATTGTAATATTTCTATTAAACCCTTATAATAAATATAAAAGCGTTCTTTAATTGACAAATTTGCAAATTACTTTGAATTTAAAGATATACGTATAATTAATAATATTGTACGTAACACAAACTTTGCAGGAAACAGTTACATGCATTGTGTGCTTCGCAGGTGATATAAAAGAAGATAATCTTTTAAAAAATGCGCATACTTAACTTGACTTTTATACTTTTAACGATAACTGGATGTTGGCGACCAGATTCTTGGTCATCACTGCATAAACGCGTAGCGTACTTCGTGTATGCAAGCATAATGGTTTTCATAATTAGTACCGGTATGCTATCGGTATTAATAGGTCTCTTAACAGTGGACAATGCTGATGATTTTTGCGAAAGTTTATTAATACTAATGGACATGGTAATAACTTGCTTTAAAGTATTCACTTTGCTCATAAATCGCAAAAACATTATTATGATAATTGACATACTAATGAAGAAACCATGTAAACCGTCGACATCGAATGAAATAAACATTCTCCATAAATTCGATAAAAGCATAGAGTAAGTATTAACAAACATCAATAATATCATAATACATATTGTATTATTATTTAATAATAATAAAACTATTAAAATTTATTCTGTGTTACTTTTCACACCTATGATTTTTTACGTAAACATTTCTTTTTCTATTTAAATCTTTTTATATAGTTAATGTACGGTAGAAACATGCAACAGAACATGCGCAAGAGTTGTTAAAAATAAAAAGTTTTTTAAATTAATTTATAAAGTTCTAGAGTTTCCCACAAAGTTTCTAGAAGATTCCGTACTTTTCTGTTTTATTACCTTGTATCTTGAATCTTATAATTAAAATTTTTAGGACGCATTGGTATTTAGGGGTAAGATGAATTGCTCTTTCTGAAAAGACCGTGGCCGGTTTCCGTATGGCGGGATGTTTCCAGCGATATCGGCTGATTTTCACACATAAGGGACCTCATGACCCAACACTAAATTATCATTTATACCAGCTTCTGGAACAACGTGGTTCCAAAGTTGTAACGGAAAACTCAAAACTCAAAAATCAAGAAGTTTTTTTCTCCGGAATGAGATAAGTTTAGGATCTTGAAAAAAATCTGGTGAGTAGGATACCTTAGGAGGGCTCAAACAAGTATGGTTTAGTTTGATTCTGACATCTATAGAGTGTTCAAAAAAATATTTTAATTTTCAAATGGAATTTTTTTTACAATCCACACGTTGTTCTAAAAAGTGGTATGAATGGTGGTATGAATGAAATTAGTTGGTCATGAAGTACCTTATGTGTGAAAATCAGCCCGATACCTATCGCTAGGGGTATCCTGCCATACAAAAACCCGCCACGGTCATTGATCGGCGAGGGAATATCTAAAAAAAAAAATTAAATGTTGAAAGTGAAGGTAAAAAAAGTAAATGATCTTTACCTCTTTACTGACAAATATTCACCTAATAAGTAATTTCATCTTCCTTCTTGAGTAGAATAAATCTATATGATTATTATTATGAATAGCCTATAATATAAATTCTATTTAAGAAGATAGACAAAATTATTTATTAGTTAATTATTTTTCAGTAAATACGCCAAGTTACTTATTTACTTATTTATATCTAATTTCAATCCTTGTAATTTTTTCGGATTTCCCACTTTAATGCTAACTACATTTTTAGAAAGAGTAACTCCTTTTACCTTTATACATATATATAAAATGCGATCTAGAAATGTGTACGACCGCAGTTACAAGAATTTAAAAGCGTAGAAAATAAATAAATAAATAGATAAAGATGAAAATAGAAAATTTATGTAAAATCTATGAAGATTATTATATATGTATTTGAGAAAGTTTATAATTATTTTAGAATCAATTCTTGGCGCTACGCATCTTTGCCAGCAGTAACAGTATTATCTTTCATGTTATCTTCTTTATTTATAAACCTCAGAAACAGAACATTAAAATTTAGAGCATGGTTGCCATTTGATTACTCATCAACATTATTGTTCTATCTGACATACACTTATCAAATGATAGCTATGATTGCTGCAGCAGTCATTAGTGTTGGTTGCGATACTCTCATCTGTGGATTATTAGTCCATATTTGCTGTCAAATTGAGATCTTAACTTATCGTTTGAGAAGATTTATATCTTATTCAAACGTTCTTCGGGATTGCGTGCGTCATCATTATGATATATTCAGGTTAAGTTTTACAATTTTGCCAATTTTACAAAATTTACTCAATAGTTTTTAAATTAATATCGTGTACATCTGAATATCGTTCTTCCAGTATATTTTATTAAAATATGTTATTATACGAACAATTTGTTAAATTCTAGACTTGCGTTTATTGTAAATGAAAAGTTTAGACTGACTATTGCTATCCAATTTACATTAACTACATTGATGACATGCTTCTGCCTTTATCAAATGAGTATAGCAACAACAACAGAAAGACATATTGACATGATGTCATATGTGGCTTACTATTTTAGTTCAAAACTTCTTGTATTGTTGGTATGGGAACGAATTAAAGATAAAGGTATGGTAATAGACATAATTTAGCTGGTACGGTAGGTATGGATTTTCAATTAAATGCTGAATCTATTCGGTCTAAATTTTGTTGCAAAATTCTAACAGTATCTGTTATTAAATCATTTTAATATTTACGAGGTATCAGTAATATAAATATATTTTATTTCTTACACAAATGTTATTTATGCATACATTTTACATGTTTCAATAGAGTCACCAAATGATTGACAATATTTTCGAAACTGAGTGGCTGACATTGGACAAAAATAAAAATAAGTCTTTAATGATAATAATGAGGCGGACAGTCACACCTATTCAAATTACTTGTGCTCGTATTGTTCCCGTGAATCTTGAAACCTTTATGAGTGTTAGTATAAATAAATGTTATAAAGCTAATTTTGCCAAATTTTAATTTTAGATATATTAAAATATGTTCTACATTTAAAGAATAATTTATAATAAATTAATTTATTATATTATGAAAATAATTTTAACAAATTTAAACAGATATTTCCATTTTAATTTTAATTATTTAATAAATTAAAATTATTCACGCTATTTATTAAATAAGTTTGGAAAATATTAGAAATTTGGAATCATTATTTGGAATAATGTAAACAAATTCAACACTATATGTATTTAATGTTAAAATTTAATGTATCTGATACTATTGTTGACAAAATTAGCTGCAAATTTATTAATTACTGAACCTATTTAAATAACCATTAAGATTGTTTGTTTACTAATTTTAGATACTTAAAATGTCTTATTCCACTTACAACTTACTTATACAAAGTATGCAAATGTGATTCTATGAGAAACTTAAAGTACTACTCATATCATATTAAATCTGAGAAGAAGCAAGAAAAGAAGAGAGAAGATAGTATATTTGCAATTAGTCATAATAATTAGCATTAGTAATTGCTTTCACGTAACATACCACATTTAATCTGTCACGTTATTAAAATAATAGAAAAAGATAACCAAAATGTGTTGTTTATTCTTTTGCATATTTTTCTTATATTTTTACATTTATTAACATCTGTTTTATATTTATATTTTATAGTTTCTTGCCTATCTTGTCTTCTATGACACACTTTGTAAATGTAATATATTTTAACATCTGTTTGTAACGTGGAAATCAGAAATTACAGTGCCTAAAATCAATACGAAGGGATAGCACTATAAGTATTCTCGAAGTACGAGTAACATCAATAGCTATAGAAAGATTAAAATTTCATAGAAAATTTAAATATCTAGAGCTTAAATAGCATAGAATTATAATAGTATACCAATATTAAACAAAGATACAATTTTCTGTTCAATATTTGACAATTCTGTTTTGTATATTTTCTTTACTCCGCCTCTGAAAAACATTGTTGTATTTAAGGGTATAATTTCACTATGTCATCGTAATGTCTGTGAATTTTGCAACTGGTGTATATACGTGTTGCATATCGATTTATAAAAATATTATTTCACGAGATATGTATGTACATACATACATACATATATTGCGAGATTGCGAGGGATACGTTATAAAATGAATAATGAAGTTGCCAATTGCGAAGGGTGGAAATATGGACACACATATGAGAGAGAGAGAGAGAATATATCTTATACATCTGTGAAGTTCAATCCACAGCAAAGCTATAGACTGTCGACTTTTGCCAGTCAGTCTAAAGTAAAAATTTTGGTGCTTAAATTGCTATACTCTTATATATCGGTTGTGATATTGCTTATAGTATTTCTTTTTCACAATAATAATTTTATTCGTTTTTCAAGGCAATTACCACAATGTTTGCAGTTACAGTTATTAGATTAATTAGAAAGCTTCATTGATTATAAATGTCATGTACAAATAACATATGTAAATATAATTTATAAAATTGAAGAAATATCCATTGAACTTCTATAACAAAAACAGAAACGTTTTTTAACTGCCAAAATTGCAAATTATTTTGAAAATATGTTTAATTAACAGCATTGTACGTTACACAAAGTTTGCAGTGAACAATTCCATGTATTGTGTGCTTCGCAGATGATATTAAAAAAGATCTTTTAAAAAATGCGCATACTTAAGTTGACTTTCATACTTTTAACGATATGTGGATGTTGGCGACCAGATTCTTGGTCATCACTGCATAAACGCTTATCATACTACGTGTATGCAACTATAATAGTTTTATTACTAAATACCTTTTTGCTTTCGCAATTGATGGACGTAATTCTAACAGTTGACAATGCTGACGATTTTTCCGATAATTTCTTTGTACTAATTTGCATGTTTATTTCTTGCTGTAAATCGTTCATTATGCTCATAAATCGTAAAAACATTATCATGCTGGTCGATATATTGATGGAGAAACCGTGTAGACCATCGAGATCGACTGAAATTAACATTCTCTATAAATTCGATAAAAGCATACAGTAAGTACTATCAAAACATCAACAATATTATAATATATTGTATTATTACTTAATATTAATAAAATTAGTAAAATTTATTTTGTGTTACTTTTTATATTTACATTTTTTACGTATAAGAGATTTCTTTTTTTATTTAAATGCATAATAGATATAATTAATGTATGGTAAATAGAAACATGCAACAGGAGAACATGTTTACCTAAAAATTATTAAAAATAGATCATTTCTTTATTTAACCCATGAAGTCCTAAAAGACTCCGCGTCTTTCTGTTTAGTTTTCTGTTTTATTTAATTAAAATAAAATTTATATGTTATAAAATTTAGGAAATTTATTCGGCATTTGACAAACATTTTATAATTATTTTAGAATTAATACTTGGCGCTTCGTATGTTTGGGAACTGTAACATTATCATGTATCATGTTATCTTCTTTATCTATAAACTTCAGACAGAGCAAATTAACATACAGAGCATGGTTACCATTTGACTACTCATCAGCGTTACTGTTCTATCTGGCTTACATTCATCAACTGATAAGTTTGACTGCCGCAGCATTCTTAAATGTTGGCTTCGATACTCTCATCTGTGGATTATTAGTACATGTTTGCTGCCAAATAGAGATCTTTACTTATCGTTTGAGAAAAATTGTATCTTACTCAGACGTTCTTCGCGATTGCGTACGTCATCATTACCATATCTTCAGGTTGAGCTTTACAATTTTGCCAATTTTACAAATTTTTATATAATAAGAATTATTATCGTATAATATCGTTTATATCAAGAGTTTACTTTATTACAATATGTTATTAAACAAACAAAATTGTGATATTCTAGACTTGTGTCTGTTATAAATACGAAATTTAGACTGATTATTACTATCCAATTTATAATGAGTACATTGGTGATATGCTTCAGCCTTTATCAAATAAGTAAAGCAACAACGAAAGCCAAACATATTGAAATGACATTATATGTATCTTGTATGTTAACGCAAATCTTCTTCTATTGTTGGTATGGAAACGAATTAAAAATAAAGGTATGTTAATGGAGATTTAGTAGGTGTAATAGGCGTACTTTTAATTAAATGCTAAATCTATTGAGTCTCTATTTGCAAAATTCTAACAGTACATACTATTAAAGCATTGTAATATATTATGTTACTGATACAAGGTATCAGTAATATAAATATATCTCGTTTTTTACACAAATGCTATGTATGGATACATTTTACATATTTTAATAGAGTCATCAAATAATTGACAATATTTTCGAAATGGAGTGGCTGACGTTGGACGAAAATAGAAAAAAGTCTTTAATGATAGTAATGAGGCGAACAATTGTACCTATTCAGATTACTTGTGCTTATATTGTTCCCATGAATCTTAATACATTTATGGGTGTTAGTATAAATGCTATAAAGCTAATTTCGTCAAATTTTAATTTTGGATATATTTGAATATGTTCTACATTTAAAAAGAATAATTTATAATATATTAATTTATTATATTATTGAAATATTTTAACAAATTTAAACAATTTATATTAATTTCAATTACTTGATAATTTAATTTTAATTACTAAATAAATTAAAATTATGTTGTTGTTTATTAAATAAATTTGGAAAATACTTAGAAATTTGGAATTATTATTTGGAATAACATAAACAAATTCAGCACTATATGTAATTAATGTAAAAATGTAATGTATCTAATATTAATATTGACGAAGTCAACTGTAAATTTATTAATAACTTAACAAAAAGATTTAGATAAAGATTAAAATTGACTGTTTACTAATTTTAGATACTTAAGACGTCTTATTCCACTTATAATTTACTGCAAAATATGTAGGTGTAATTTTGTAAATAATCAATGGAATTAAAGAGCTACTCATATCATAATATCACTGATTGTGAAAAGAAGCAAAAAATGAAGAAAAAATATATATATACATATGTATATAAATATATTTGCAATTAATGTTAATAATTAGCATTAGTTACCTTCACTTAACTCTACCACATTTCACAAATCACGTTATAAAATAATTAAAAAATTATTAAAAAATGTGTTTTTATTTTATTGCATATTTTTCTCATTTTCTTACATTTATTAACATTTGTTTAATATCTGTATTTTACATTTTATACCTTCTTGCTTATCTTGCCTTCTATGACACACTTCGTAAGCATGATATAATTTTAACATGTTGTGTTTGTAACTTGGAGATCAGAAATTGCAGTGTCTAAAATCAATACAAAGATAGAATCATATAATACCTACGGAAACTATTCCATAACACACAGAATGAGAAATAAAATAAGATTTTAAACTGAAGGGAAGTAACATAATTGCATTATTATCTTTTTAAAATTTATGAAGAAAGATAAAACAGTCAACAATATCTATACATATTCTTCTGTTTCTTATATAGCATTTTAACTGAAAATAATGTTGTCTTACAAATGTCAGCATTTTCAGAGACCTATAATATCGGTACGATACAGATATATTTATAGGATTAATGATTTAAGTCCGATATTATGATAATAACATACTGCATTGACAATGCAATCTCAAAGGAAAAATTGTGCGATACATAAACATTCCACCCTTGGATGTCATTCAAAAAATGTCTTGTTCGTCGTTTCTCAGTTTATTATAAAGATTGTTAAAGCTTCAAAAATATATTGTAGTAAATAAGAAATTCGTGCAAGAAATATTCCAGCATTTCGCAAGCAGTTCTATTTGTGGTTTATTGTGCAAATAGTGTGCAAATATCGTGTGAAAATTTTAGATAAATTAGCAAATATAAAGAAAGAGATATTATAACGTGAAATAAAAAGATGCGTATCTTGCAACTAACTTTCAAGGTTCTGACGATTGTTGGATGTTGGCGACCACAATCATGTTCAACATCTTGCTTGCGCATAGTTTACGACACTTATACGATTTTTTTCGTTATATTATTGCACACTTTTCTGGTATCGCAATTTTTGGACATTATTTGGAATGTTGACAATGCCGAAGATTTCACGGAAAATTTCTATGCCACGTTGGCATCGGTAGTTTCGTGCTCTAAAATACTTAGTTTGTTAGTAAATCGGAAAAACATTAACATGTTAACCAACGTACTTCTTGAGGAACCGTATAAAACGTTGGAAGTCGACGAAATGAGAATTCGATATAAATTCGATAGACTCATATAGTAAGTTTTACTGCCGGACAAGAGATTACTTTCTAGAATAAATTAAATATATAAATTTAGAAAAAGTTTATTGTACAACATTTTTTTTTTACTTTTTAATATAAAAATTATAAATATTTAGTATTATATAATGTGTGACATCTAATTATTATACAAGTGCATACAGTACAATGTGTAAGTACAATTATTACAAATTACACTTTTTAATAATGTATTGTTAATAGAAGCTATATTAAACAAATTAGTGTAATTATCTCCACAGTCATTTTGCAGTATCAATACATTCCGCTATATTATTTTGGTGGAAACAACTGGCGCGTGTTTCACCGTAACGTCCTTGTTCACGGTGTTCAGAAAAGGAGATCTAACATATAGAGCATGGCTGCCGTATGACTATTGTTCGTCCACCATCGTATTTTGTCTCACGTACGCTCATCAACTTATTAGCCTATCGGTTGGATCACTCGTCAATGTGGCCTATGACAGTCTCATTTGTGGATTAATGGTGCACATTTGCTGCCAGTTTGAGATTTTAGAATGCCGATTGAGCAAAATATCAAATAATTTCAATACTCTTCGCGACTGTGTACGTCATCACGACAGTATATTAAAGTTAGTTTTATCTTATTATTCTGAAAATATCTTATACATTTTACTGAAAAAGAAACAAAACAGAGGGAGCACATATTATAATTAAAAAAACTTTTTTCTTATATATTTGCATACTCTTTTCTGATTCGAAGTATTTTGATATAACTTAATTCTTTTTGCACATTGTTATATATCTTTTATCTTCTACTTTAAATTTCTTTTAATTAATTTCGAAAAGGCGGTTACGTAATATGCATATTTTATAGGTATGCACTCAAATTAAACAGTAAATTCAAAATGACTATCGCCATGCAATTTGTAGTGAGCACGTTGGTGGTATGTTCCAATTTGTATCAAATGACTAAATCAACAGCTTTAAATACGAGTTATCTTCCCTTACTATTGTACATGTTTTGCATGTTGACACAAATTTTCATCTATTGTTGGTACGGAAACGAAGTGAAGTTAAAGGTACGCATAATAAAGATGTTGCGCATTTTTCAAATTAAAAAATACAAAATATATGTAATTTTGAATTAAAATTTACATATCTATATATATTTATGTAATAATACATTATTTTTGTAAGTAAGTTCCTTAAACCTGAAAGATTAAAAACATTGTCTATATGGTTTGAAATATAGAGCACTCAACTGCTCAACAACATTTTTGCGATGGATTGGATAACGATGGATAGAAATCTCAAAGAAGGTTTATTATTCATTATGACTCGTGCAGCAGTTCCAATAGAATTTACTAGCGCTTATGTTCTATCTATGAATCTCGATTCTTTCGTTGGGGTTAGTAAAATAATTAATTTATAATTTCATATATTATATATTTTATGATAATGTATTTTACTGGTGCTATTGACAATAGATTTTTATTTTTAAATATTTTGTTTAGTTTTGGAAAGTAAGAAAATAAACAATTTATAAGAAAATTAGTTGGAAAATTATTGTGACGTATCAGTAAATATTGCGATAACGGTTATAATGTTTAACAAAGTACTTGTATTAGACAAATGTAATAACAAATTGTAAAATGAAAGATAAGTTTTGTTTATATCTGTTACAGTTACTTAAGACATCATATTCAGCTTACAATATTCTAAAACAAGTATAGGAGTTACGAGTATCAAGTACAAATAAAATTGAGATTACTAAAATGTTTTCCAATATATCATCTTGTTGTTGATAGTCATTAATATCTGTATTAGAAGTTCGGATCACAGCTAGTATTGCATCTGTGAACAAATAAACGGCAATTGCTCATATTGAGTTTATTATAATTATTTGTTTCACGAATTCATATACAATGTATTAGTAAAAAGTAAAAATTTAAAAATAGACGTTTTAATATATAAACTAAATACCAAATAATGCTGTATACATGTATACATGCATGTAGAAGAGAGTGGGTTATGAACACGAGGTAAACGCGAACGATACTATTGTAGTATATTAGAATAGTATAATATTCTCCCACTTCTCGTGTTTGTAGTTATCCCACTCTTCCCTACACCTATAAAAAGTTTTTTCTATATTTTATATATTATCTCCAAGATTACGACTGTACAAATCAATACCAGAAACAGAATTGGACATTAGAATTTGAGGCAAACGGCAAAAACGTAGTGCTGGCGACACTGATAAATATTTACTTAAGTAAATTGGTGGGTTACTTAATATATTATGATTCCATAAAGGTAAAACGCAATCCATAATTTATTAAGTTTCAGCGACTTTCTTACATTCGCTTCTTATATTTTCGCTTTCTTATATTTTTCTCGATATATTTAGATGTATCATTATATTATATGGCTGTCGTAAGGGTATAAATAAGTTAGCATTTGACAACGATTGCCTATATGCGGACCGCTACAAGAAAGTGGGGAATATGATATTGCGAGCTCGGTATTACGATAATTATATAGTTACCGAACACGGAGGGGAAACTGGAATACAGCAGGGTAGTCAGAAAGTCATATCATGCTACTATAGACATTCTGAGGTTTGTCACATAGACTTTCGCAAAGTTGGTTCACGGTGCTATTGATAGAGAGAACAATTTTCGCATTTTACACATAAGAAGAAACTTTGAATCTTTTTGATCCTTGTATTTTCTACTCATGGACGGATTAGCTTGAAACTGCAAAATTAATTATATTTACGTATGATACATGGAATCTTTTTTGTATCATTGTATTATATCATATATATTAAACAAATATCTATGTCGGAAGATCGTGCTATATATAATGATCAATCAACAGTTAATGTTTTGTGAGAGCAGTTCAATTTATTAGCATTTACATTTAATATTATTATTAATTAGTAAAGGAAACGTTAATATACTTTATTATACACTTCACATAAATTACAATAACAAAAGTAATTCAGTATAACGTTATTGACGTTTTGGTATCTTCGAGAGTGAGAGCAAGAACACGAAAAATGCAGGTTCTTGAATTTACATTAAAAATTCTTACGGTTGTGGGATGTTGGCCACCAGATTCTTGGACAACATTGTGTAAACGTACTGTGTATAACATATATACGACTTTCGTGGTATTGCTGCTGTGCACCTTCCTGCTGTTTCAACTTTTGGATATCATTCTGAATGTCGATAATACCGACGATTTTACTGATACTTTCTATTTCATGCTCGCCATGGTGAATTCTTGTTGTAAAATAGTCGGTCTTTTGGTAAATCGCAAAAATATAGGAATATTAACCAATATTCTTACCCAGAAACCATTCATCCCATTGGAGGCTGACGAAATAGAAATTCGCCACAAATTCGACAAAACAATACAGTAAATATAAAAAAACTCTCTCTCTCTCTCTCTCTCTCTCTCTTTTTAAGAACGTAAAAATATTTAAACTTTTTAACATTAATTAATTTGTACAAAACAACAGTACAAAGAAAAATGTTCTTAACAAACCGCTTAGTCATTATATAGGAACAACACTCTATGGTACACAATTTTGATCGAGTCGACGTGTGCATGCATCGTGTTGACATCATTATTCACGAATTTTCGGAAAGGAAATTTAACGTACAGAGAATGGACACCGCATAACTACACATCTGAGGTGTTATTTTGTGTCATGTACACTCGACAGTTAATATGCTCGACTGTCGGCTCCGTAGTGAACGTAGCATGCGACAGTTTGATTTGTGGTTTATTATTGCACGTATGCTGTCAGATCGAAATACTGGAGTGCCGGCTGAAAAAGACCTCCCTCGGCCAAAACAATCTGCGTGAATGTGTACGTCAGCACGACTGTATATTTAAGTTAGTTTCTTTAATAATTCTGCAGATTGTGAATTGATATAAAAAATATTTGGAAAATCATAAATCAGTTATATGTCGAGCTTCTTTAAATAACTTTGCGCATATTGAGATATTGAGATATTGAGTGTTAACAATAAAAGCTCGTTATTAATTGTTTTTGTATTTAAAATAGACATATAACGTATTTTAAAATACATCTTAAAAATAAAAATGTATGTAAGTGTTTTCAAATCAATATGATATTCTTTAAGATATTTTCATTTTGTAGATTTGCATTAATGGTGAACGAAAAATTCAAAATTATTATAGCCATTCAATTTGTGGTGAGTACGCTGGTGGTGTGTTTCAACTTATATCAATTGGCGAAGATGACGTTGAGTGCCCAATGCTTTCCATTGATATTATACACATTCGCCATGCTGACGCAGATTCTTATCTATTGCTGGTATGGAAACGAAGTGAAGCTAAAGGTGCGAATTGTGTGCATATTTCGCTAAGCTCGAACATATATTATATAATTTATTAAGTTATCCTTACGCGATATTAAATACTTACCAGGTATAAAATTGTTAATCTATAACAATAAGCAACTGTAATGAACTTATTGTTAGTAATACTCTGATATAATCGAAATAAGAAAACATATTAGTTACAATTTCTTCTTGAAAATCTTATATCATGTTTTAATTCATGTGCGTGTTATATTTTTTACAGAGTGTTCAACTCGCCACTAATATCTTTGGAATGGGATGGCTGAAAATGAAGCAAAGCAGAAAACAAAATTTGTTATTGATTATGAATCGTTCATTAACACCGATAGAATTTTCGAGCGCTTACATTATCACAATGAATCTCGACTCTTTTGTAGGCGTGAGTATAACAAGTCACTAAATAATTAATAATTAATTAACAAAGATATTTATTTGAAAAATAGTGGACACTGATTTTTATAATCTGCACATTGAAAAAATGATAATATCTACACAACGTAACAACGTTTGATCTATCTCTTAATTTGTCATTTTATCGTAAAAACTGTATTCTTTCTATAAAAGAACTAATTTTTATAAAGTTTTTTTTTGAGATTATAGTAACTATGTATTACATATAGTCTATTATTTGACAATTTTATTTAATATTTTGCGAAATTAGCAATCACAAAATAAATTGAAAAACGATTTCTTTGTTACAGTTACTTAAAACATCATATTCGGCTTATAATATACTACAACAAACGCAAACAACGTAATTCGAATGGAAGGTAGTATAGAAGCTAGAAAGCCGTATTTTCTAATTAAACTACCTGTGTAATTAATGTTAATTATTTAAGTTTCCTGTTATCTATTATATAGTGTTAACAAATAAATGAATAATAAATGATTTATACAGGGGTTTTTCTTTTTTTATTACATAGTAATTTGCGATTTTCATATAAAACTTTCTGTAAATATTTCAACAGTGTTATAAAAGCTGAGAAAGTCTTATTTATTTAAAACAATTTTTTTAAAAGTATTTGATTTGAGAAGTTTTCGATTCAGGAATTCCGACACTTTTTCTTCACTCTATATAGGATTTCAAGACCCATGGGACTTAACGGGTTTTCTTAACAAAAATTTGGTGAGACCTATTATCCCTTAAAATTTGTTCTATGAATACCCAAATATCCTTCATATATACAGGATGTATCAGACTAATTTTTTCGTAAACGTAAACGCGAGGTGACAGGAAATTGAAGAGAAATGTTAAGCCCCAAATCCTGTCTGAAGAATCGAACAAGAGTGTTTCCGTTTTTTCTAGAACTGACCGGAAGTAGTGGCAATTAAAGCAAACTTTGAAATCTTAAATGGGAACATAGTTGTGTAAGTATATCGTAGTTG